>VCCN01006885.1:970645-986711 GCA_006491835.1 Architeuthis dux | reverse complement strand
AAAGGCCAGCAACCAATCACTTACCAATAGTCCCAAAATGACCAGCAGACAATCTCCCTTCTGTAAATGCCAACTTTAGTCTGGCCTCAATCATTCCCGCGTCCAACTGATCTTCATCATTCATTTCCAGATAGAGAGCCAACACACCCCCTTCTAGTTACAAAGGCATGAAGCTAGCAAGGTCTGGAATATCTTGGAGCTTCGCCACCAACTTCACCTACTTAAGCCACGCGACCACATCGACCCAGGGTTGTCAGGTCAGTTTTATCAAACACGGACAATAATGTTCCAAAAATAGGACATTTCTGCCCGAAATCTGTCAAATTCAGACAGAAAAAAATGTATGGCTAAAAATAGCTAACAGTTGCTAGATTAGTATCACAATATTTAAAAGTGGCTAGATCATTATGACAATAATTAAGATAAATAGCTAAAAATAGCTAGATTATTATCACAATAATTAAAATAAATAGCTAAAAGTGGCTAAAAGCAGCTAGATCATTATCACAATAATTAAAATATGTAGCTAGATCATTATCACAATAATTAAAATAAATAGCTAAAAGTGGGTAGAACTGATATCCGATATCTAAAAACAACAAAAAATATCTAAAATTAGATATAAAATATCTAAGTTGGCAACGCTGAGTTGTGCCTTAAATTTGGACGATTTTGGATGTCCAATTCTTAAGATTTTAATTGGACATCAGGGCTAAAAAAGGGACGTAAATGTCCGAATTCGGACAAACCTGGCAACCCTGCATCGCCCTCACCGCTGAATGACTGTTCAACCTGACCTTCCCTGCCATCCCGTATTTTTCACTGCCGAAATAGCTTGTAGTGTAGCATATTTGCTGATAGAAAAGGATGAAAACACGCTTTTTTCATCGACACAGAATAAGAAATACAATTAGAGATATTAACAGATGGAATCGTACAATGTCCTTACTTCCGGATTCCAATTCAGAAGAAGAAGAAAAGGCACGAGACTGTCTTCTTGTCAGCTAATAAATACGCTTCGTTCAACCCATTTCCGGTTTCAATAACTAAAAGATATATATAAAATAATTTTTTTAAAATTTAACTGAGATAACTGTTTCTGTTCGGCTCTTTTTGTACACAGGGGACCAAATGATGTTTATCACCGCCTATTGAATCCCTTTTTGTTTTGTCATCAGACGATACATTTTTTCAAAATAACTTGACGTTTGTATCGTTTTTCTTTCCAACTTCAACATTATTGCTATGAATTGAATGAAGAAGACAGAAATTTTGTAAATTGACTGAGAAATCCAAACAAGTCGACCAAATCTGGCCAAACAACACTTGAAAACAAGACAAGAACCAAATCTCGCCTATTTTCTCTTCCTTTGTCGTCTTTTCTCGTTAGAATTTAACAGTTAAAAGGTAAGTTGAAAAACAAATGGGTCATTTTTCGATTTGGTCATCCATTACGTTTTCGACTTTCGGCATAGAATTTATTTAAATATATTTTTTCATATATACAGTGTATGAACAAAATGGAACACAATTTCATCGTGAAATCGACACGTGAGAAATTCTTTTAAATCTGGCAAAAATCAACATATTATTCGATTTTAACAAAATGTTCGATACTTTTGGAAGGAAGAATTTAAAAAAAGAACAATATTTTTTTCATATGATTCCTACTCCACCTTTTATTAATTTGAGGATTTATCTATTTTATATAATCATGCTTTGCTTGATTCTTTACACATTTTACAGATATATCCCTGGCGATACTAATTATGTTTACGTTTTTTAGAATAATATCCAGGAACTGCTGGAACGGAACTCTTAGTTTGAGATTAAAAAAACATGAAAATTAAGTAAAATAAAACTTGTTTTGTAATAATATAGATTGTTATTCTTCATTTATATTTGTAATGTCCTCATAACAAGCACGATAAATTGGTTACACTAAATTTCCCTAGATTCTAGATGTTTTTATAAATGTGGCTGAATTCCAGGATGTCCCAAAAGTTGGCAATGGTTTAAATTTACAAAATGTAATGGATGATCAAATCGAAAAATGACCAAAAACTGAATTAAATTTGATTATCTGCTCGTTCTTAAACCACAAACTATAATTTCACTCTAACTGATTTCGGGTTTGTGTTTAAAAGAAAAGACAAGCGTCTTTTTTATTCGCTTCAGTTAACATTTTTAAATATCGACTGCATTATTTTCAGTTATTTTCATCCAATTTAATGTAGGGCTTAAAGGAATTTAAGTCAAGTGCTCTTGGGACAAGTTAAGAGGTGTGGTTCCTCATTAAAGGACAGCTTTTTTTTTGCATTAATTTAGAAAAAGGTTTTATTTACACCATATCGTGGTTTATTTGTTATTTTTAATGAGTTTTTTTCACATACATTCTCGTATGATTTTTGTGGATGTTTTGTAACTTTTAATGATAAAAAGTAAAAGGAATGTGTATCTTGCGTAGTGTAAATGTAAAATGCCTGATCACGACCAGTCACGCCCAATCACCAAAATGTAATCACTTCTTCCTCACCCATAGCCCACAGCACAGACAGACAAACCTGGGTGAATACATATCCCTCTCCAAACTTCGTTGGCTGAGGTAAATGAATATTTTATCTAAATTCAGAAAAATAAACTTGAATAAAAACCTTATTTTTCGAAGTTTCATTCAGTTTGATTTTTAAAATCATAAAAGGTTTGACACACTTACACTTTTTAGTTGGTTAAATGTTGGAAGGTAAACAATTCTTTCACATTTTCTCTCCATAATAAAGTGTTCCTTTCTTTCTGATAAATAACACTTAGGAAAAACTAAAAATTCATGTATCTCATTTAATTATGCTTGTTGGACAGTAATATAAACATTTTGTTTATGACTGAACGTCAATTATATGTTGCACACAAACTGAGTTATTATAATTTTATAATTGCAAATAACACATGCACCTCCTGTCATTTTAAAAAAAATAATTCTTCTTCATTCACAGATATCAACAATAGCAGAGAACAACAATTTTCAAATTTGAAAAGACACATGCAAACCCGTAGTCAAGAGAAAGAAATCCAAGTGTGTGGATCAGCATTTTTATAGAGTTCCAGTTTAGAGAGGCACACTCAAAGACACACTGGAGAGAAATCAGTTACTTGTCAAGTGTGTGGATCAGCATTTTCAAACAGCTCACATTTGAAAACACACATGTGAACACACTCTGGGGAGAAACCATTTTCTTATAAAGTTTGTGAATCAGCATTTTCATAGAGTTCAAGTTTAAAAATGCACATGCAAAATCATACAGGAGAGAAACCATTCTCTTGTCAAGTGTGTGGTACAGCATTTGGAGCAAATTCAGATTTAAAAATGCATATGCGCACACACACGGGGGAGAAACCATATCCTTGTCAAGTGTGTGGGTTAGCATTTTCAGTGAGTTCAAATTTAAAACAGCACATACGAACACACACAGGAGAGAAACCATTTTCTTGTGAAGTGTGTGGATTAGCATTTTCAGTGAGTTCAAATTTAAAAAAGCACATGCGAACACACACTGGTGAGAAACCATTTTCTTGTGAAGTGTGTGGATCAGCATTTGGTGCGAATTCAGATTTAAAAAAGCACATGCGAACACACACGGGAGAGAAACCATATTCTTGTCAAGTGTGTGGGTTAGCGTTTTCAGTGGGTTCAAGTTTAAAACAGCATATACGAACACACACGGGAGAAAAACCATTTTCTTGTCAAGTGTGTGGATCCGCATTTGTTGCGAATTCAGATTTAAAAAAACACATGCGAATACACACAGGAGAGAAACCATATTCTTGTCAAGTGTGTGGATCATCATTTCCAGAGAGTTCAAATTTTAAAAAGCACATGCGAACACACACTGGAGAGAAACCATATTCTTGTCAAGTGTGTGGATTAGCTTTTGCAATGAGTTCAAATTTAAAACAGCACATGCGAAAACACACGGGTGAGAAACCATTTTCTTGTAAAGTGTGTGGATCATCATTTTCTCTAAATTCCAGTTTAAAAATCCACATGCGAATACATGCAGGAGACAAAACATTGTAAAGTGTGTGGATCAACATTTTGCAAGAGTTCCACTTTAAAAGTTTTCATGAAGAACACTATAGAAAGACCCATACACAGTACAAGGACACCCTACACTTGTGAAGTGTATGGATCAGCCTTTTGAATGAGTTGAAATTTGAAGAGATTTGTACACATACACTAAACAACTTAATAAATATCTGGATTGGAATTTTTAGAGGATTTAAATTTAAATGCAAATACATTTGGCAGAGAAACCATTTTTTTTAAAATAGGGTATATTCCAAATAAATATTTTCAATCTACTCACTAATGACACAAAGATTCCTACAATAAAATAAAATATTACATAATTTTGACTTTTTTTCGCAAGGTGTTGATTTTCGCTATGTCAGAGCAGTCTGTGTAAATGCCTACTAGTGAGCCTGAATGAATTATTTTATGAAAAGAGTATTTTTTAAGAAAAACGTTTGAAATATTTTTTTAGTCACCCCTCTTTTAATTTTATAAAATCTGAATAATATATCTTTTGCATGCCACACATATTGACATTTTTATAAAGGATAAGTACCCAGAGAAATTAAATCGGCTGAAATTTTAATCAATACTGCAGACTATTTTTTAAATTGACCCTGAGTCAGGAAAAAAGAAATGCAATAAAACTGAAATATATTCTTTTTTTAAACTTTTCATTACTTTTTAAAAAAAATAAAATACATTTTATAATTGTGCAGAAATTCACTGTAAATACGCAAAAGTATTTTTTCTTCTTTTTTTTTGGCAATTATAACTAAAATTAAACGTTCAAAGAAAATATTTATATTTTGCCTTGCGTTTTAAAACAGCATTTAAAAAATGCGTGATAATTATTTCATAAAATGAATAAAAAAATATGTGAACCAAAACAATCAAAAAAGGAAAACAACGACTACAATCAAAAATGTTATATTTCATAGCTAGTGGAGTAGAGCTGCGTAATTAAAATTTCAAATTTCTATAGGCGTAATTCATTCTGTATAATGTAAAATAAATGCTACATTTGATTTTTCTTTTTAAATTTATTTATAATTTTTGGTAAACACATTATTTACAAGTTTCTACAAGATGATATGAGGCTGGGCAAAAAAAAGTGTAGGGGGGGGGTAATTCAGTATTGGTAAAGACATTGACTCCACTTCAGAAATTAAGCATCTATTCTTCCATTTCACCTCATTTTTACTCTTTTGTATTCTAATCGTTGTGAATTTCATTTTGCTAATGAATCATTTTATTTAGACTGCTACATTTATTTTGACTTTTGAAATAAACTATAAAATCATATGTAAAGGCATTTTGATTAATTCTATCTATGAGGAGGACAAAGGGTCGTGGTAAAATACAGGAAGCAAATATATCATGTATTATCAGTAACAAACTTTACTCATGAAAATAACGATAAGCTGAAACTATTTTTTTTCAGCTATAAAAGTAGAAAGGACAAGAAAACTCTTGTTCACAGTCAAACAAAGAAGAATTCAGTCCAGGTGAAAATCAAAATGAAGCAATTTGGCTGCATTCATCACATGGCAGTGATTCATAATTCCCTTTGGAATGCTAGTTCCTGTTGCTTCCTGTATTTTACCACCATCAAAGAAAATGTCTTAATAAAAAATGGAGGCAATGAGAAGTGAAGCAAAGATATCATTTATTACCAGTTACAAACGTTATTCATGAAAATAACGATAAGATGAAACCAGGGCCGGCCCTAAGGTTCTTGGTGCCCTGGGCAAGTTTAACTTTGGCACCCTTTAAAGCCTAACTTAGCTTGTCGTCAATCATGAGAATTTCCTTTGCCAATTGTTTCTCTTAATTACACCACAACAGAAAGCATGTAACTGTCAGATATTCCTGGAAAATCTGACTTCACATATTCTTATTTTGACTGTTTTTATTCTGTTTAATTTATTCATTTTTCCATTTGCATTTGGAAAGCTCTACTGTCTCAGACACATGACAGGCGCCCCCAGTACTTGGCACCAGTACCTAGGGCTGGCTCTAAATGAAACTATTTAAACAGAAAGGACAAGAAAACTCTTGTTCACAGTCAAAGAATAATTAAGCAATTGGCTGCATCCTACACAATCATTTAGGCAATTTTATTTACTTATTTTATAGCAATACAGGACTTCTCAGTTATAATGCAGGTGTTGGGGTACAAGAAAGCCAACCGTGTTATAATCAAGCCGCAGTAACTGGGGATAGAGGATGGATTTTGTTGATATTCAAGGGCGAACAATAATAATTGAAAGATAGCTAACATTGTCTATCATATAAAAACTGAGATATAAACAAATAAACAAAAGCATTCTTTAATTATATTTTATCAAATAATACCACTGAAATAATAATATATTACAAAGTATACAAAATTCCAGTATCTAAAAACATAATATCCGAGTCATTCCATATCAAATCACCCAGAGTTCACCAGGTCATCTTCTCAGATTCCCCTGAAAAAAAAAAACCCACACAGGTGCTCCTATACCAAACTTATGGAAAACTCCAAAATATTACGTCTTTATCTCTAATAGATTTGAAATTACAAATTTAAAAACTTTTACTCACTTTTGCTGAATAAGCCTTTCCATCCAACCTCCAACATGTACAGCTTTGAAACTATGTGACTAGAGCTAACTAATAAAACAGTGATTATTTCACTTAAATCAAATATATCTGAAGATGATCTGACAGAAATTTGGTGTTGTTGATGAGCTTCCTACTGGGGTTATAATTTTTTAAAGTTCAACTGTCATGGTCTTGTTGCCGTAAGAAAAAAACAAAACACAAATATTACATAGTTCACAGTTTCAGAATTGCCACTTGCGCTTATTTCAATAACAGGAACACACTACCCCTTCATAAATCAATTCAAAACAGTGAAAATAAACAACAGTTTTATTGATCGTCAAAAACATGTCAAAGCATTATCACCAGTAATGGATAAATAATCACAGCAAGGACTTTTCTTTTCAGGACATAAACAATCATTATAAATAGTATTCAGATTCACAGTGACAGTAGTCAATACTTTATTTAATGTGAGGGGGTGCTGAAAATCTCTTGGCCCGACCTGGAAACAAATTTTGTTTAAAAGTGCAAGGATCCTCCAAATTGGCACTTTACAATATAAAAGAACACTCTTTCCAGCTACAGTGACAAAATGACGCTCAGATTTTGGGAAGTGGGTAGGGACAAGAACTGACATTGTTTCTCAAGCCGAGAACCTTTCTGCACCCCCACCCCTTAAAAAATCATAACTCCAGAAGGAAGTTCAGCAACAACACCAAACTCTGGTCAGATTATTTTCACATATATAAGAATACATGTTAAAAATATGCAAGTGTTGGTTAACTGCCCACATGGTCGAATGTGGACATGAAAATAGGCAATTTTGAGGACATTTGAAAATCGAGCAAATTTCAAACAATCATTCTAACACTCCTATAACAGTAAGGAATATGGTTACTGCATACACATGGCTTAATATGTTATAAACGACAGGAAAAAACTATGAGTGCTTTATCTAGCATACTGTTTGAGTGAGAAGCTCTCAAAGTGGGCGTTGTCTTTTTCGTTTTGGATTTTCGGCCATTTTCATAGCTTTGTAGGATTATAAGATACACCTGATCCGATTACATTTTTTAAATTTTACAGAAAAAGTTAGCCATGGTCACAACCCAGCTAACAAATTGATGTTACTAAAACGTTTCTGCAACGTTACATAGAAGTCTTGTAACGTTACATTAATGTTTCTTTGTAGACACCCCACAATATATTTTGATGTTTCTTCGAGAATGTGCAGGATTTTCAGCTACAGCACTTGCAACGTTACCATAACGTCTGGGATGTGCGGCCAGTTTGGGTTCAGACAAATACTCAATTGCAACGTTACGGTAACCTACCCACAACATATATACCCAGGCCTGTCGCCAGGGTACAGCAAGTAGGGGGTGGGAATCCATTAAGTCCAGGGGGTGCAAGTAGAAGAGCTCATTGGTGCTAAAAAAGCCCGAAATGTATTTTTTAAATGGCCAAAAAGATACTAAAAATGGTAAAAACATGGAACACTACAGAGTGCACATTCGCCTTCTCAAAAAAAGATCCATGGGCCCTCAGTGTCTGCCCATGGTGTCTGTTGCCATTGTTTGCATCTTTCACACCCGACACTGCTTCATATCCGGCTACTAGATGACTAACTTCGGGTCCATCTATCATCCACCTACGAAGTGCTACCAGGTCTTCTGTCAATCCAGTTCTGAGAGGGCTTCACAATACAGGTTGAAGCTTCCTTCTCTGAATGAGTGGATCAGGGTGGACATGGTGAGCTCCATGTCCAGTACCAGACTTCAAAACTGGAACTTAGGAACTCTCTAACCCCCGTTGTTCATTCCCGTCTTCAAAGCTAAGATCTGATTGGCCAGACTCAGCAGAGTAGTCGTCCGTCAAGAACAGGCCATCGACCCCTTGGCCGGTTAATGATACTGCGATTATTCATTGCCAAACACAATCTTTGCATTTCCTCTTTTTCACCTATGTGTGAACCATCCTGTTTTTGTAAATTAGTCATTTATTCTGTATTCATACAATTCAAGACAGAAATTTGTTATGCACTAAAAAAACACCTTTTTAGTGCAAACCAACCGAAAAGAGCTAACTCTCATACAATTAATTAGTCCGGGGGCCAGCAGGGGTTACCGCGTACACACCCCTCCATGATTCTACATGGGAGTGAGGGTGCACGGTAACCCCTGCTGGCCCCCGGACTAAATCTTTCCTATGGAAAAACTTAGATTTCATTAATTTTAAAATAAAAAAACCCAGAAACCCAGCCAAGTATAAAAACAATTCAGATCTGGGTTTAAAAACCCAGTGCTGACAGCCTTGCTCCACACCACTGTCTGCTCAGCTGTGATGCATAGCCTGCATAGCCTGTTGGAGCGCACTGGACAAACTATGTGATGGTGACACCATTCCTAAATTACCCCAAGCATCTTTTTCTGATGTTCTGTAAAAAAATAGGTTTTCATACCGGTGCAAATCGGACAACATATATGCCCATACCAATATATCTGATAGGCCAATATCGGCCGAGGCCGACTGATAAATAGGTAGGACGCTTCATAAAATCAAGCAAAATCCAATTCAACAGGTTTGAAAACATAGGAATCGACACCAAAATCATTCAAATCGACCGACTATACACATTTCTATAAAAGAAAATGGCGTCCAATTTGGCGGCCATCTTGAAGACAGACACAGTATTTTTACGGCTGACTTAAAAAACATGTTCAAACAGAATTGAGGAAGATATGCTTCTGAATTTTTGTGTCTACATCTTGTAAATGGATAATTAAATAAATTATAATCTTACATTTCATATTGTTATGGTTACCATATTTTTTATCATTCAAAAGTCCGAAAGAATCCTTTAAAAAAGAAATTGAATACGAAAGTAAAAATGATAGTTCATACGGTGATTACACAACATCCGTCTGAATCGAAATATCACATCTTGACGGCTAAAAGATTAAACTTTAACTATTTTTGTATGAAAAATCAGTTGTTTATGAGTTCATTACATTGTAAATAGAATTTATATAATCTCATTCAATCGTTGAAAGTATCTCATAAATAGTTATAAAAGAAGTTACAATAATCAAGAATAGACAAAATATTACAACATTGAAAATTATGTTAAAAATATTGTCAAACTTTTGTCCAAGGGGAATAAACTCTTCACTGTGTGTCTGTCCCGTCATATATAAATTAACATTTCCTTACAGTGATTTGAAATCACAACCAAGTGATTGCTGGGCGGCTCTCCTACCAACTTAGCACAACTTACAAATCTTATATATCTACGAATTTATTTATATACAATACAATACAAACGTTGCAGTAATCATCTTTTGATGATTATTGTAGCATGAAATTTGACTTGTAACTAAAAAACATAAATAGAAACACACATAATTTTTATTATTATAAGCAAACATATTCATGAGTTACTCTAATCAAACTATGTAATGGTATATACAATCAGGAAAGATAACTCTTATTATATTAGTTAGTTTAATGGCGTTGTTTATGAATTTATTAAATTGTTCTAAAGTCATAAAATAAATATGAGAAAAACACATTTTAATTAGAGAAAAACTTAACACGTATTTCTGTGCCGTCCTTTTTTACAGAGGGGTCGAAATGATATTCATCACCGTCTATTGAATCCCTTTGTGCCACGTCATCAGACGATACATTTTTTTTCCAAGATAATTTGACGTTTGTATCGTTTTTTCAAGCTGTTTTTCTTCAACATTATTGCTGTGAATTGAATGAAGAAGACAGAAATTTTGTAAATTGACTGAGAAATCCAAACCATTCGACCAAATTTGGACAAACAACACTTGAAAACAAGACAAGAAGCAAATCTCGCCTATTTTCACTTCCTTTGTCGTCTTTTTTCGTTAGAATTTTACATTTAAAAGGTAAGTTGAAAAACAAAAATGAATTAAATTTGTTATCTGATCGTTTTGGTTGAGATTTTTGATCAACGGCGGTTGATAGGAAAAAGGAAAAAATAGGAAAAAGATTCGCAATCTTATGTTTTAGGGTAGTGCGAATTTAACCATTGACGAAATCGACTGTGGATGTATAAATGGCCGCCAGCACACAGCCCATAGTCCGGGGACCAGCAGGGCCTGCCGTGCACCCCACCCCCTCATGATTCTACATTTAGGGTAGCAAAATGGTCCTTTTCAGAAGAAAAAGTTGGGAATAACTACCTCATTTGCGTAAAACAAAATGGCTGACAGCACACACCAAAAAAACAGAATTTCATATCTCTTCTCCCAGTTGAGATATCTGAGTACTTTAAAAAACTAAATCATGGGTTTTTGACATGATGAATTCAAAAATCTACTTTATTTTATCCTAAAAATTTAATTTATAGGTAATTCAGAATTTTACAAGGACATGTCAAGTATACTTTATAGGCAAAATTGTGGATTTAGTTCATGAAGGAGATATATACATATATATCGTTGGAAAGAGAATTTCCTCAGCTTTCCAGCGGTGTATCTTGTATCTACTGGGCTTAAAAAGTTACAGCTCAAAACGTGAAGCCAAGTATTCAGCATTTTACGAAGAAAACTTCAAGTACACAGTCCAAAGTCTATGGATCATAGAATTAATTATTAATGAAACTATATATATATATATATATATATATATATATCGTTAGAAAGTGGATTCCACCAATGTTGGTTGTTGGTAGAATTAATTTTTGATTGAGGTATATACATATATATATATCGTTAGAAAGGGAATTTCATCGGGTTCATAGTGTATGATCCTAATTTGTATCTGTTGGCTTAAAAAGTTACAGCCCAAAATGTGAAGCTAAGTATTTGGCATTTTGCAAGAAAACAAGTACACAGTCCAAATCTATGGATAGTGGAATTTATTTCTGATGGGGGTATATACATATATATATCGTTAGAAAGAGAATTCTATCAGCTTTGGAGCATTGTATGTTCCCAATTTGTAGGTATTTAGCATTTTACAGGGGAAATTTTAACTTTATAGTCCACATTCTATGGATTGTGGATTTAATTCTTAATGGGGATATATATATACACCATTATATATCATTAGAAAGAGAATTTCATCAGCTATCCAGCAGTGTAGGTTCACAATTTGTTATGGCCCCAAAAGTGAAGCAAGGTTTTCAGCATCTTACGAGAAGATTTTGAGTACACAGTTCAAAGTCTATGGTTGTGGAGGTATATACATATATAGATTGTTAGAAAGAGAAATCCCTCAGCAGCTCTTCAACGGTATGTCTTGTCAATCTGTATCTCTTGGGCTTAAAAAGTTACAGCCGAAAACGTGAACTGTGTACTTGAGGTTTTCTCATAATATGCTGAATACTAACTTTACGTTTTTGGGCTGTAACCCTTTAAGCCCAATAGATACATGGGAACATACACCGTTAGAAAGCTGATGAAATCCCCTTTCTAACGATATATATATGTATATACCTCCATCGGGAATTAATGCCACAATCCATAGACTTAAGACTGTGTACTTGAAGTTTTCTCGTAAAATGCTCAACACCTAGCTTCACATTCAGGGCTGTGACTTTTTAAGCCAAAAAAGATACAAATTGACAAGATACACAGTCTGAGAGCTGATGGAATTCTCTTTCTAACGATATATATATATATATGTGTGAAATCAAATTATGGATAATTGTATATCCAAGTGTCATTATAATTATCATATATATGTGTGTATACCTGCATCAAGAACTAATTTCACAATCCATAGAATTCTTGCTGTGTAATTGAAATTTCCTTGAAAAATGCTACATACCTAGCTTCACATTTTCGGCAGTTGCTTTTTTGGATCAAAAGATACGAATGTATAACATAAGTCATTGGAAAGCTGGCGAAATTACCTTTCTAACGATATATATATATGTGTATATCTCCATCATGGATTAATTCCACAATCTGTAAATCTTTGACTGTGTACTTGTAAAATGCTGAATACCCAGCTGTGGGACTCGTCATTTTTCGACGCTGGTGTTTATTTTGTTGCGGTAAGTCTTATTTTTTTCTGCCTTAGTGTTGGGGTTTTTGGTCGATGCCTTTTTTTTTCCGTAGTACGTTCTCCATCCGTTTCGTTGGCACTGCTCCACTAGCTGTTGGTATTTGGCACGCTTTCTTTCGTTGGCAAATGCCATAAATTCTTCCCAAGACACAGTCAGTTCCCACATAATCAACTGCTTGGTACTTCTGGGCGAAGTGATGTTTCCGTAATATGTTCAGGGAACTTTAGGTGTATGCCTAGGTTCGCTCTTAACTGGCAATCGGGTGCAGAAGAAAGCAAGATTGTTTTTCCTCTTTTAATGTCTGTTTCTCTCCTCCAGCTCTGATGAATTTGATCTGATTGGTATATGCTGGTATGTATGGCCGTAGCAGCTGTGTCTGCTATTGCCTTGAGCACTTGGTCGTGGCACCATCTGTACCGACTGTCGCCCAAGGCTTTCAGGCAGTTAATAAGGAGGGGCTGCAATGAGCCTTTTCCAGCGCACAGTGGGCATGAGGGGACATCGCTCTTTCCCCATGTATGAAGGTTTGCCGGACTCGGCTGAAATCCGATCGCCAACAATCCGACTAGATAAATCTTCGCCACTCGATGCACTCCCACCTCGTCCATGCTCCCTGCTGGCTTAACCCAACCATTTTGCACATACGTTCCTCTTCAGCGCCCGCCCGCCCACTTCTTCCTGAATGAGTTGACGCCTCTCCCTGCCTTTTGCCTTGCTTACTTGGGTGCTTGGGAAGTAGCCTAGGCCTGCATGACTCTTTGCCACCGTCCCTACTATTGCCTTCTGCCCTAGTCTTTCCTTGGCCACGTTCAGTTCCCTGGTAGCACTCTACTTCCTTCCAGTGTGAATCTCTATCCCTGTTGCTGCCACCTTGGGGTCCCTGGATTCGCTGTATTGCAGGG
The DNA here is from genome assembly GCA_006491835.1 of Architeuthis dux. Lineage (NCBI taxonomy): Eukaryota > Metazoa > Mollusca > Cephalopoda > Oegopsida > Architeuthidae > Architeuthis > Architeuthis dux. The sequence goes on along the minus strand of VCCN01006885.1, from coordinate 973,102 downwards.
CCTCACTTGTTCTTGTTACTATAAACTCTTCTTTGAGACCGCTGAAAGGATGTTGTAGTGTGTTTATGGTGCCGTATAAAGCTGCACTACTTAGGTTCTTTGGCAAGCCCAGCCATCTTTGGAGGTGTCCGCTGATCTTACGCTCCAATGCTTCCACAGTTGTTATTGGTATTTTGTATAGGAGTAGGGGCCATAACATTCAGGGTAGTAGGGCGTGCTGATAAATCCAGGCTTTGAATCGTCCTGGTAACCCTGATTTGTCGATCTTGGTCAGCCATCCTTCAAAGTCGCTGATCGTTTGCCGAATAATAGCATTGTCCTTCATGCTACTATCGAAGATTTTGCCAAACTTTTGGCGGGCTTCTCTTTTAGAGTTGGGGTTAATGTCTTGGAAATCATAAACCAGAACCTTTCGATGACTTTGTGCTTTTTTATCACTAGGGACCTCGATTTAGTTGGCTTGAAGCTCATCCTGGCTCATGTTATGAGCTTCTTGTGTCCTCTTATTAGCCATCTGCTACTAGGGACTGATGGTGTTGTTACTGTTAGGTCATCCATGTACACCATAATTGGTGGTTGACCAATGCCAGACATCGACATGGGACCTCTGCACTCTGCCTCTGCCGCCTTTACCAACATGTTTATGGCCAAGGCAAAGAGGGCCGCAGAGATTGTATACCCAGTGATTATCCCTCTCTCCAGTGTTTATTTAAAAAGCAATGTTATGTGCAACCACATGCACATATTCAATTTTATTTTTAAAAGAATAAAAAAAACGTTCGCCAATTCTCTTGATGCGGTCAGCAGAGTTGCAATGTCCTTCCAGCCAAGTACTGGTCAATGCAAACCTTGTTGTAATTTTGTTCTCTCTTCAGACATTCTATAAATTTCCAAATATTTGGATTATGTGCAGTAACTTGCTTTTCTAATCCCCTGTGCCACCCCTCAATATTTGTTTTTGGCAAACAATCCAAAATTTCATTGGTCACATTTTAAATTTAAAATAACATTAATATAAAGATATACACTAATAAATTTTAAAAATGTGTTTAGATATTTGTTTTTAAAAAAAAAAAATATGTTTAAATATATTTATCCATAAAAAAGCATCGACAAAGCTCCCAAACAAAAAATCTATTCAAATAGTTCTTTGGACGATTGAACTCCTTGTTGTTTGTGTTGTTAACACAACGTTTTGGCCGATCCATTCTTCAGCCTTCTTCAGGTGTAATATCCAAATATGATGGAGTAAATGGATATTACACCTGAAGAAGGACGATGAATGGATCGGCCAAAATGTTGTGTTAACAACACAAACAACAAGAAGGAGTTTTTCAGACGATTGAACTATTTGAATGACCCTTCACAAAACTATTAAAAAAAAAATCTCTAGTTTTATTGAATTTTATTTTATTTTTTCTATATGCTAATTATTACTTCCATTATTTACAATGTAAACAGCTTTTTCAAAGACAAAAATCCCATGTTTCTAAACATGAAAAATATAATTTTTAGATTGAAAAATTCTCCATTCATTTTTTTTATGAATGGGATAAATATTTCTTACAATAAAAATAATTCTTATACAAGTTTTTAACTTTTTTTCTCGTCACGTATCGCTTTTTCATCAAAAGTTTGGGAAATACCTAAATAGCTGAAAACGGCATGGGCCGTCTGCCGAACGATTGCTAAATCTTTAATATATTTTCATTCCAGTAAATTCTTTTTAATTCTTAATCTTTTTGTAATTTGAAAGATCTTGGTAAATTATATATCTTAGTAAATTATATATCTTGGTAACTTGTATCTCAATGAATTTTACATCTTGATAAATGTCAGTAACTTGTTGGTGGTGAATATTCTGCGACCCAGTTTTAATGTTTGATCAGTTGCAATCTACTTCCTTTTTTTTGTACATTTTGTGCATCTGTAGTCATTTTCACAAGTAATTTTTTGTCCTTTCAATTCATAAGAACTTCCTTTCATTGGGGAATTTGTCAGTTTTGAAAAAAGTTCATTTTTGTAGGTTTTAGATGGGGAGGTGGTCTATTTACAATGCAACTATAATGCTAAATTGGACCCCTCATTCCACCATTCATGTGGAAGTACGGCTTAAATCAAATATTTTCCACTTGTTAGGAATTTATTTTATGAATTCTCTTATTTCTTTTTATCCTTTAGCTTAAATTCAAAGTTTTTTTTTGCTTCATTTTTAAAACATTGTTTTAAATTTTAAAGAAATTACCTTGCTTTTCAAAATAAAAATTTTGCAAGTAATCTTTTGTGCTTTCATCAAGGTTTTTGGGACAAGTCTAATATTCAATAAAAAAAGAAAAAATGTTTTGCAAGTAATTCTTTTATACTTCAATCCATAAGACCTTAGTTACTGCTGAAAATTGTCAGTTTTGAGTAAAATTGATTGGTGTTTCTATTTACAATGTAACTATAATGCTAAAC
>VCCN01006885.1:959714-970635 GCA_006491835.1 Architeuthis dux | reverse complement strand
TTAAGCCCAACTTCTACTTTAAAACATTTTAATAATGGTGACAGGAAAAGCTATGGTTGGGGTCCGTGCGCACCCTTGGGCAGGCCCGCAAAACTTTTCCTCTCCCATTATTAAAATATCAAAGAAGCCAAGATAACAAACAACCTTCAATTGGTATGTTTTCATTTGTGATTTTCAGATGGCTCAGTTTAGCATTATACAGTGAACCCTCATTAAAACGGACTAATGGGGGGAGATTGTCCATTTTAGCCTATTATCCGAGTTAACCAATAGTTGGGGTTAATACTGTATACGTATACAATATTGGAAATTATATACACTGTACACTGAACATGGTACATCATATAACTATATAGAACATATATATATTTTATGAAATTATTTACATGTAACAAGGTTTATTAGTTCAGGTCTAATTAATTAAGATCTGATTCCTCTGAAAATCTCATAACAATTTGTTTACTTCTAAATATGGAGAAGTAATTGTAGTAGTAATTTTGAAGTGGTCCAGGTACAATACTATGCTATGAACTTTCTCATAAGAAAATACATACAAAATAGAATACATCCAGAAAATTCTATTGAAATCGCCCCATTAGAATAGTTTTGTGAAGTTTTAAAATGTATGTGAAAATTGGGCTAAAATTTCTGAATGCAAATTCTACTAGTTCAAGTTTTCTCCGGTTTTATATTTTCTACTGAAATAATTTTTAGTTGATAATTTTCTACAATGTTTCTTTTATTAATAACACAAAGATAAAATTAATAGATTTCAAATTACTGATGTTTTCATCAAAACACGGACAGTCACTTTCTTAACTCAGATTTTGTTTGCTTTATCCGATATCCGGCTTAACGGGACCGTTTTAACAAGGGTTCACTGTATTTACATTGTAAATAGAACCTCCTGCTAAAAGCGTAAAAAAATATTTTTTCTCAAAACTGACAAATTTGCGCAGTAACTAAGGTACCTGAAAAATAGTTCTTATATTGGAAACTTGATGAAAGCTGCAAGATAAATACAATATTGCTTTAATAGGAAATTTTAAAATTTCATTTGTTTAATTATACTTCATAATAATGTAAAAAGAACTACCTTTGAATACCTTGAATAGTGTGGTTTTGATTAGTTTGGGTTTTGATGATTTTACACCCTTCACGAGGGAAGTAACTAAATACTGAAGCTGTACTTCCATACGAATGCCGAAAAGTATAGGTCAAGATTATCATTATAGCTATATTGCAAATAGAACCCCCATCTAAAACCTTAAAAAGAAACCTTTTTCAACACCATGAGCAAAGGAAGGTTTTATGGATTGAAAAAACAAATTACTCCTGGAAAAAAAGTTTTTTTAAAATTTTTTTGAGGTGGGACCATCATTGATTAGAAGTGCCAGATTTGATTCAGTCAAATATTCGCTAAGAAAAAAAAAAAAATTGTTTCACAAGTGATATTTTTGTGATTTCATAAGACCTGCAAATTTGTCAGTTTTTGAGAAAAATTAATTTTTTAAGCTTTTGGGAGGGAAATTCTATTTACAATTTAGCTATAATATAACTGGACCATTACTTTCTGTTCGTTGTAGGAAAGTACAGCTTCAAAGTATTCAGTTACTTCCCTTAGTTCCTTTCAGTTACTTCCTTATTTGTAAAAAATCGGTTAGAGTTGAAAGGATTTTTCAAATTTTTCAGAAATTTAGAGTTAATTGTTCTTAGAAGTATGGATTCAGTTTCAAAAGAAGATCAAGTGGCATTTTATCAGTTGGAATTGTCTTATCCAATACTAATATTGTTTTAACTGTCAGAAAAGTAACCAGAGATAATACAGGTCAATTATTGTTCAACCCTCGTATCAAACTAGAACCATCTGACACAGATTCACCATTTGTGTTCAGAAGACTTCCAGAATCAAAAATATATATCTGTATAGTAAAGGAACGTATCAGGTTGTTGACCCCTAAAAATGGAAAGCTTTCCTTTCACTTTTGATCCCTAAAAATGGGAACAAGTTCCCCTTCACTTTTGACCCCCAAAAGTGGAAAAAAGTTCCCTGCTTTTACCCCTAAAAGTTGAAAAGAAATTCTCTTCCCTTTTGACACCTAAAAGTGGGGGGAAAGTTTCCCCTTACTCCTTTAAAGTAAAAAGATTCCCCTTCACTTATGTCTCCTTAAAAAAGGAAAAAGGTTTCTCACTTTTGACCGCTCAACTTTCAAAATTGTTTGATCCGAATATGAAGTAAGCTAAATCACTATTGAAAAAAGTTTGATCAGAATAAATGTTCTCTTATTACATCAAGACATTCTCTTATGATATCACAACTGCTGGTAAATAAATCAGATTACTCCCATTCTTTCTCTTTCTGTTCTTGTTATGGAATGACAGTTCACAAATTATGTCTAACAGCCTTTCACTTTATTTAATCGAAAAGTAATATTTCTCATCAATTTGGTTAAAGTCATTAAATTATGTTTCATAGAATTGCAATGGCTGGACAGATTTATAGAGGATATGAAATTACTTGGTTTTTAAATGTTAAACGCTATAAAGAACATGATGTGTTTGATGCTTGAAATTACCAATAAAAATATAAGCAGTAACTTTTAAAACAGTCTAATTCTGGTTTGAAATGATAATAAATAATATCTTTTGTTATACGCCAATCTTTAGACCAATTTCTGTTCCAAATCAATAAGAAATAAATTTCAAGCATATTTTAAATTATTGAAGAAAGATCGTCATTTCATGTCAGAACCAGTGCTGATATCTGCCTTATGTTTAGCAGTTCCATATGTTTTAGAAGAAAAATACTTCCAAACAAATTTTTATAATCAAATCAGAAAACCTTTGATTGAATGGTATAAAGCTTTGTACAATTTATGTGTCTTTCAAGTGCTGTCCTAATTCAGTCAACTTGTTGGAACTGTTCAGTCAATCTACATGATTTCTGGTTTGGTTTGACACAATTACATGCATTTAGTTGGTTTTCCTGTTTTCTTTTTTTCTAATAATAATTTTTCTTCATTATCAGATATCAATAGGAGGAGAGAACAACAATTTTCAAATTTGGAAAGACACGTGCAAACCCATACCTAAGAGAAACCGTATTCTTTCAAAGTTCATGGATCTGGATTTTTACAGAGTCAGATACAAACACAAAAAGGAGACAGTCCTTATTCTTGCAAAGTTTGTACATCAGCATTTATACAAAAATCACATTTCAAAGTACACATGCAAACATACACTAGAGAGCAGCCATACTCTAGCCAAGTGTGCAGATCAGAATTTTCAAAGATACTCCATTTGAAAACTCACATGCAAACACACACTGGAGTGAGAAACCATTTTCTTGTCAAGTGTGTGATCAGCATTCTCAGATAGTTCCCGTTTAAAAACAAACATGCAGATACACACTGGAGAGAAACCCTTTTCTTGTGAAGTATGTGGATCAGCATTTTCACAGAGTCACCATTTGAAAGATCACATGCGGACACACACAGGAGAGAAACCATTTTCTTGTCAAGTGTGTGAATCAGCATTTTCAAGGAATTCTCACTTGAAAAACCACATGCGAATACACACTGGAGAGAAACCATTTTCTTGTCAAGTATGTGGATCAGCATTTTCACAGAGTCACCATTTGAAAGATCACATGCGGACACACACGGGAGAGAAACCATTTTCTTGTCAAGTGTGTGAATCAGCATTTTCAAGGAATACCCACTTGAAAAACCACATGCGAATACACACTGGAGAGAAACCATTTTCTTGTCAAGTGTGTGGATCAGCATTCACAGATAGTTCCAGTTTGACAAGACACATGCGAACACACACGGGTGAGAAACCATTTTCTTGTCAAGTATGTGGGTCAGCATTTGCAGATAGTTCCAGTTTAAAAACCCACATGCGACTACACACTGGAGAGAAACCATTTTCTTGTCAAGTATGTGGATCAGCATTTTCACGTAATAGCAATTTAAAAATCCACATGCGAATGCACACTGGAGAGAAACCATTTTCTTGTGAAGTATGTGGATCAGCATTTTCACTGCGTTCAAATTTAAAACACCATATGCAGACACACACAGGAGAGAAACCATTTTCTTGTCAAGTGTGTGGATCAGCATTTTCAAGGAATTCCCACTTGAAAAACCACATGCGGACACACACTGGAGAGAAACCATTTTCTTGTCAAGTGTGTGGATCAGCATTCACAGAGAGTTCTAGTTTGTCAAAACACATGCGAAAACACACGTGCGAGAAACCATTATCTTGTTAAGTGTGTGTGGATCAGCATTTTCACATAATCCAGCATTAAAAGTGCACATGCGGATACACAATGAAGAGAAACTATTTTCCTGTCAAGTATGTGGATCAGCATTCTCAGATAGTTCCAATTTGAAAAGATACATGCGTATACACACTGGAGAGAAACCATTTTCTTGTCAAGTGTGTGGGTCAGCATTTTCAATGAATTACAGTTTTAAAAGACACATGCGAACGCACACTTTGAGAGAAACCATTTCCTTGTTAAAGTTCCAGTTTAAAAATCCACATGTGGAGAGAAAACATTGTAAATTGTGTGTAGTGACATACTCAAAGAGTTCCAGTTTAAAATCCTCATGGAAGGACACCCCACAGTTGACAAGTGTATAGATCAGGCTTTTGAATGGTCAAATTTGAAAAGAGACTTGTGGACATACACTAAAGAGAGAAAATATATATGTGGATTGGCATTTTCATAGGATTCAAATATAAAAACACATGCAAACATACAGGAGAGAAACCATTTAACTCTAAAATTCATATTAGAAAGTTTAAATTTTTAATAAAGGAAATAACTGGATTAAAGTTATGTAGGCAATTTTCTTTATTTTTAAAAATTGTATTCACAGAAGAGTTCTACCATTATTTAGTTGTATTTTGTTTTTTTTAGGGGGGAGGGGGCAGAAATTCCAAATAAAGAAGTATAGGTTGTAAGCTTTAGCAAAAACTACTTTGTTTTTCCAAATTCCAACAGTTTAATGTAACAAGCAAAGAATGGATTGGATAAAATAAAAATAAAATTAAGGTATTTGTGATTGTGAAATTACATTGTTCTAAATTTACAATTTCAGGACAGTAAATGTTAAATAATATTTGCTGGGCAATGTTTGATACAAATTTTTGTCATTAATCCAATGTTAGCAGATATGGTGCCCCAGAAAATAATTCCCCATCTTTTGCAGACTGGTAACTTCACCTGTAAGATGTCCATTGCCTTTGCTGTAGAAATAAGTAATAAAGTTCTTGAAGGCTTTATGACTATTATGCTTTTTTTAAGTGAAGGTTCTTAAATTTCAAATAAACATTTAACATTCAACATTCAAGATATTTTGTTATTACTTGTAACCAAAAGTAGATATACAAAAATATTCTTTTTATAGAAGTCATGTACGTATGCACACTAGAGAGAAACCATGCTTTTTGAAGTGTGTGGATCTTTTATTTCACAAAAGCCACAGTTAAGGGAGCTAGAGAAAAACTATGTTATTGACAGTTTAATATTGAAAAAGCTTTTTTTTTCTTTAATGTCAGTACTTGATGAAGTATAATTATTAATTTTCCTGACATTATTTACAAAAGACTTTTATATTTTATTCCTCAAAATCAATTTATTTAGGTTGTTTTAAGATGTGTGTCTAAAGTGAACTGGAAATTTCTTAATCAACAATCAGGTAGACCAGAAAAGACCAGAAATGATAAAATGACTTGAGTATAATCAACATTATAGGACGTGCTGAAAATCATTTGCACTAACGTGATTATGTTAGTCATTTTGACGTGTGTCATATGCATAAATAACCTACTAGGCCATATTTCTATATGAAATTTAAACAAATTGTGAAGGCTTGTATTAATGTGAATGCTGTGGAATTGGAAAGGAATCTTCTACTGTGAGCTCTGGCAGAACCAAATGATTACTCAAATGCATGTAAAAGGAAGCACTGAACCGACAGAAGGCATTCAGAATTAGTTAAAAGAGAGGGTGTAATACTGCATCAGGATTATGCTAGACTGCATGCTTCTTTGGTGACCAGACAAAAATTGTTACAGTTTGGCTGGGAAGCTTTCACTCATCCACCGTACTCACCAGGTAATACACCTTCAGATGACTATTTATATTGATTTTACAGAATTCTTTTAATGAGGAATTTCATTTTCCTGAAAGAGTCCAAAAGGAACCCTTCAGAAGTTCTTTGTTGAGAAAGATAAAAATGTGTTATTAAAGATGGCAAAAGATAGTGGAACAAAACTGTAAATATCCTGTTCAATAAAGTTAATTCCAAAAACAAATATAATGTTGATTATTCTTAAAGAATGTCTTCATATAATCGCTATCGACCTCAACTGGTCTATCAGCCATGGAACATCTTCCAATGAGAAATCTCCAGCACAAAACTTTGTAAACTATTTTTGACATTCAAATGGTTCTTCGGACGATTAAACTCCTTCTTGTTAAGCAGAGAAAAATCAAAGAGCAGCTCACATAAAAATGTTGACTAAATGCATTAGCCAGACAGGTGCGGATTTCAACCCGATGTGGCTTCCACTTCTCGACAAATCTAAACCCGACACAGAAACACCCAGGCCATACACTATAAGGGCTACCCCCTTTTAAACATAATTTCTGTTTAACCCATCACACTCGGATTTTACACCTGAAGATGGCCGAAGAATGACTCAGCCAAAACGTTGCGTTTACAACACAAATAACAAGAAGTAGTCCAAAGAACTATTTGAATGACCCTTCTCAAAACTATAGAAAATATTTTTGACATGTTTGATTATTCAGAAGCTTCTTCATAAGATACAGCAAACCTTTTTGCATTTATACTGGTCTGACAGAATTCTTTTAATAAAAAATGTTATTTTCCATCAAGAGTGCAAAATGAAGCAGGGTGCATCATTTGTCATAAGGTTAATGTTAGGATGCCAACTGTTTGATTTGGTAATATTTTTAATTTGCTTCTCAACAAGCAACAAATTAAATGCCAATGGTTTATTTGGTTGTGCAAAAATAATTGCGTTTTTTTTTACCATCAAATATAAAGCAGTATATCTCAGCCGGAATGGCACTTTTATTTTATGTTTATTGACTTATCATCCAACGGTCAAGCTATAAAAACCCTTTCAGTTCTATTTAAATAAGATGTGTTTTTACCTTGGAGTTTTTTTTAGTCATATTTATTAGTTTCAGTTTTGTTGCACGATATGAGTTTGAAAACCAACTGTAAGGCCCCATACACCAGAAATAAATTCTGCACAGTTATCTGCCCTTGCTGCACGTGCACATTATGTTTAGCAGATGTCACAAAACTGTATTTATTACAAAAATTAAATTATTTTTTGTGTTCGGAGATACTAAATACAGTCAGTACTGTATTTATTACCGAGTTTTGTAATAAATAATATTGTTTTGTTTTCAAATTCATGAAGAAGTTATTGAGCAAGCGAAGAAACTGAAATAAATAAAAATAATTATTAAAATTTTTGTAATTAATTAAAAAGTCGAATGAATATTAGTAAAATTCAAAGGAATTTAAGGTTTATTCAATTAAAATAGAATTAATTTAAATAGAAGTAGAATTCTAATAAATATGACTAAAATAAAACAACTCAAGGTTAACATGTCGTACATAAATAGAATTGTAAGGTCTGTTATTAACCCTTTTAGCACTAGGGCCTTTTTGACCATATAGCAAAAAACACTACCGTCAACCAAAACTGTCACCAAAGGTTTTTTCAGTTTTTAAGTTGATCCAGCTGGCCTTTTTAGGCTGATATATCACCCGTGTAGTGTTTTTGGCTACGTTATCGAGTCCAATATATCGGCCTGGCAATGCTATAAGGGTTAATAATAATTGAATGTCAAATGCACATGTTACCTTTCCAGTGTGTTCATGTGTGTCTTTTCAACCTTGTAATCAGTAAAAATGTAGATCTACACATTTCATTATGACAAAAGATAAAACTGTATTTGTATTCCATGGAAATCCCTTGTATTTTTTAAAAAATGAACATTTTATTGTAGATTTTTATGGGCTCTTCCTTTTGAAAAAGTTAAATTATCCTTATTTATTATTTTACTCTCATTTATACCAGAGTCAAACATTTAAAGCATTTTCTTTGCTATTTAAACTATTAGGTGCAAAAATATTTGCGTTTTTTGCTATTTTAAACTTTGATGCTTATTTTGCAATAAACTATTATTTAACTATGTTTATGGAATGTACCATTTTGAAGCATGAATTTTGCTTTATTTATTTAAGCTGAACGTTTTCTTTTCACTATTCTGGTTTATTTGAGGAAGTCAAATCAAAGATGGAAAAAAAGCAAATTCGAGCAATTTTGTTTCATGATTTCAAAATGGGATGTAAAGCAGCGGAAACTGCTCACAATATCAACCAAATATTTTGCCAATGGACCATCAACAAATGTACATCTCAACGTTGGTTTCCAAAATTTTGAAACTGAGAACGGAGCCTTTAGGATGAGGAAGATTGTAGACGTTCTTCTGTGATTGACGACATCCAATTGAGAACCATTATTGAGGCGGACCCACGGAAAACAACTCGAGAGGTTGCAGAGGAACTAAACGTTGACCATTCAACAGATGTTCGACAAATGGGTGCCGCATGAACTGAACAAAAATCCAAAAAATCACTTACAAAGTCTGCTATGCGCTTCTTTTGCGCAACAAAAATTATCCATTTCTTGATCGCATTGTGACATGTGAGGAAAAATGGATTCTGTACAACAATCGACAGTGTTCCGCACAGTGGCTGGACAGAGGTGAAGCACCAAAACACTTCCTCAAACCAAACTTGCATCAAAGCAAGACTATGCTCAATGTTTGGGGGTCGCCAATTGGAATCATCCACTATAACTTCTTGAATCCTGGCGAAACCATCACAGCAAAGAAGTATTGCCAGGAAATTGACAAAATGCACCATTACGTCCAATATTGGTCAATCGAATTAAGTAAAAAAAAAAGAAAAAGGAAAACAACTTTTATTAATTAAAAATGAAAAGAAATAAGAGAATTCATGAAAGAAAAACAAAAGTAAGCTGTGCCAAAGGTTTATAATAAAACCTTATAAAATTTTCCCGGGGATGGGAAAATTATGTTTTGATGGGCATTTTTCCTCTCTTGATAAATTAGAGATGGGCATTTTCCTCCTTTGATAAATTTATGATGGGCAAACTTTCTGATAGGCTCTTTTCAGGTGGGCCCTTTTCCTGATGATTATTCTTTATTATCCGACCGCGCTGTTATTCGTTGCCATAGAAACAACGGCCCGAGTTGAAAGTTTATAAAAACAACTGAAATGAAGACAAAGGTAAAATTACTTCATCCAATAATAACAAAGATTGATCTAAAAACCTGCTTTACGAATAAGTTTAATTAATTTGTTTTATTTGCTAACTTATCAAATAACTGTCAATCATCAACTACGATGTATTGATGTCTTCTTACCGATATAATAGATAGATAGTAAACAACAACCTTGACTTTGAAACAGTCCAATTCTACTTAATCGTGTATAGTGTGTGACTTTCGCATTCACAAATGTCCGTTTTTCAAGTCTCGGGCAAGTTTTTTATGTCCACGAGTTTGAATAAAATGTTAACAACAAACTAAAATTTCTCAGCATGCACAATCGATAGTGAACAAGGCCAACAAAATTCAAGTTCATGAGCAAGGAAATATTCACAAATCACTCGCCCGCCCACACCTGGAATACGCATCCTGTGCAGGGTCTCCTCAGTTGAAGCGTGACCAGGACGCAATCGAAAAAGTGCAGAGGAGAGCCACTAAACTAATGACTGAACTGAAGGACCTCCCCATTGCAACAGCTCGGTATACCAACTCTCGTATACAGACACGGAACAGCTGCTGTGATAGAAATCAACCACAGCCTAACCAATCAACATTCACTGTCGGTGCCCTATCTGCCCAAACAAGCATATACTGAACCTGTTACCAAACACACACACTAGATACAAACTTCAAACTTAACTTGAAACTGACGCGAGGAAACAGGAACTGTCTGAGTGAAGCCACGGTCACTGCAGAGAATGTGAACACTTTCAAATCTAGCTTAGAGAGGGAATGGTCAAGCAGAGACAAATATTGTTACACCTACTACTAAACTATATAACCCACACTCATCATAAAAGACGGAGCTGGGAAACAATTGGTAGAAACCTACTGTAATGTATGTTATGTTAAATCAATAAATATGCCGAAGCAAGCTCCCAGCAGCCCCCATTCCGTATCCGGTCCCAGAAAGCGCGGACAGGAAGTAGGAACGATCAACGCGTGTCTTTCGTTCTATCTTCTTTTCTTAACACACTTAAACACGGTTACGAATCAAACGCATTCTAATCTTACACAGCTACAACAGAAAGAACAACAAAGCGAACACCGACACTGAACACAACAAGAACGTTACACATACGGTCTAATTACTGCATGGTATCTACTAAACGATATAAGGTACATAACGTTGAGAGGAAGAGAAACTGATAAAACCCTTTTATTTATAAGATTTTTCAGATACACAGTAAGTACACGGATTATAAAAACACATTTCATCTGGACACAGGAGGCATCCCCCCCCCCACACTTTTAAATTTTTTTAATCGTAATAGAAATGTGTTAGTCTTAAAAAAGCATGAACAAAACAACTGGGAAGTCTTGAATTCATCATTTGTCTGCGTTTTTATATTCCGCAAATCTTTTTTAAAAAGTAGGTGGGTTCCTATCACGCTCTATCAGTTTCTCTTCCTCTTAAAATTTTATAAAAACACGTTGTCGTATTTTACTTTTAGTTTTTAGCTTTCGTTTGTTTATTTGATAAAAGTAATTTTAATTTAA
>VCCN01006885.1:938346-955816 GCA_006491835.1 Architeuthis dux | reverse complement strand
TTACATAAAAAGACCCTTGGTTCATCTATAAAACTAAACAGAATGTCACTGATTCTGCCTTACATCAAAAGACTCCTGGTTCATCTATAAAACTAGATACAATACAGAATACCTATAAGAAATGTTATGCTCAGTTAAAATAGCAACATTAATAACCTTTACAAGAATGAAAATTCTTCATACAGAATCATGAAATTGTAAACACTCATCTCTTAATGTCTTTCAAATGTCATGTAACAAAAAGCAAAGTTGTCAATACAATTTTTAGGGATACATTTTCTATGAGAGGTACCACTGTATTTGAATAAAGTAATGAACAAGGATAATTTAATAAGTAGCAGAATGCGCACGTTGTCATATTAATATGACGCTATCAGTTCTTTCCAGCAACTAAAATGCTAAATGAGGTTTGTCTAGGGTTAGATGAAATATAAATGTCTCAATGTTATCTGTTAAGTCTAATAAATAGGAGCAGAATGCTAGGGGGATCATATTCGTATGAAGCTATCAATTTGTTTTCTAGCAACTAAACGGTTGAGGAAGTGTTATGAGGATACTAATGTGCTATGATGCTAATATAATTATATATCTGACTCCAATAAATGTTACTGTTGTTGTAGGAGGGGCTACCAAAAGGTTGTAATTTGTAAGGATGTAAAGAAGGGAGAAGTTATTTGAGCTGCAAGAGAATGTAGATCGTTTCTCCATTCTAAATTAGCGGTAAAAATGTACTGGTCAAATTGATATGTCATGGCGGACTGGCCGCAGCAGTAATAGTAGTCGGTGTCCTGACGGTGAGGGAGGAAGGAGGTCACGTGGTCAAAAAGAGGAGGAAAGGCCATCGGCGATATTGGTTTTTGGCGGTAAATGCAAACATAGGAAATATAAAGAATCAAAACAAAGGCGTCAGATTTAAAATGAAAAAGGTTGTATTTAATAAAACATTGCAATGAAAAAAAGGTACAATAAAAAAAGGATAGATATGTAAAAGGAGTTAGAGTGAGAGGTTTTTGTGAGGAAGTAGTATGGTAAAGAAAAAGGGGTTTCTGCCTTTAGCCGGTTTTCGTGTTCCGAAATAGATTTTGTGAGAATGCAGCGTTAGTTATGTGAATTAAATCCTTAGGTGATAAGTGCGCCTAAGGATGGCTGCAAAAGAAATCGGTTAAGAGAAAGGAAGGACTTTTTGACAGAAAGGAGAAGGTGCCAGGCATGTAGGAAAGATAGTTTCTAATCGGGAAGACATTTTAAGGAGTTGCTCCGTTAAACCCGAATTAACAGAAACTAGTCATCGATGGTCATTGTTTATCGAAAGGGCCTATATTTGAGGCGTCCATTTCTAGTTGTGGCGAAAAGGAATGTAGAGAGAATGACCAAAGATTTGAAGTAAGAAGATACGGCATTTGAAGAAATGTCCGTAGTTAAAAGTGGGCCCTGGGCGACCCAAACAGTGGAAGGGAAGAGATAGTTTACGTGCCAGAAGAAATAGACACGGGCGAATGAAGCACTGCTGGAACAGACTTAAAAAAGGCCAAGATTATCGTAAAACTAGGGTTTTTATACTCGTGCTGACGTCACGAAAAAAGGAAGCTAATACTTAGTTTCGTACTTCATAGGGTTCAGAGCTGGCCCCGTCGAGCCAGCTTGATATTTTCACCCCTATTTTAATACTGATAAAATGACCGGTACACTGTAAAAACAATAACAATGATAAGGGCGTCGTAGAAGCGTAGTAATCTCGAACAGTGAAGCTAATAGTAGTAGTGGTAGTAATAGTGGCTAGCAGCCTTAAGGGTCAGTACTGCGTAAGTAAAGCTAGCGTGCTGATGAGACTAGAGAAAGAAAGCGGGTAATGTTAACGATGCACATAAGAGGGATCTTTCTTTCTCTTCCTGTTTCTGCAGTAGTGAAAGAGATTACATGCATGTGCAAGCATGCAGTTTGCACATGGTAACAAATGCAAATGTGAATAAAGAAATACAAATACTCTGTAACGATAATACGAAGTATATTTATTACAGGAGATAATAACAAAAAGTAGTTCTTAGTTGATGAGAAGAAAAAGGAAGAATGCATTTAAAAGTGTTCGGTTTATTACTTAGTAAGTGTCCTTAGTTTGTTGAAGATGTTAAGCAAGAGAGTGTGTGTGCATGTATGAATGTGTATGAATGCATATGTACGTAATTGAAATTCGGAACAGCCATAGATTTGTTTGCCTAAACAAATCTGGATGAAAATTTGTTGGGTCTTCTTATAGTAAGAGGTGAGTGGGGTGTGTGGCTGGTCTAAATTGTGGTGTGTTGAACTGGGTATCGTCAAGTTATCCACGATGAAATGTAAGCTGACAAGAAACATGATTTTGCCAGATTTATTGTCTGCAAAGGGTATTATGTTCTAGACAAGCACATGTCCTGAAAACTGGTTATCTAAAAGACGAGATAACCTTATTTCTCGGAATAAAAATCTGGATTGTCAAGTGGTTTCCACAAAAATTACTCCCCATAATAGGTTTTGCATGAGTGCAAAAATACGTATGAGTCCGCTACAGAAGATACGGACAAAAGCTGAAGTTACAATATTTAAGAATGGACAAGATATTACAATATTGAAAGGTTTGTCTTCGATACGGTTTAAATCTTGTATTGTGATTTGTTAGTGTCTAGTAAATATTAACACAAAGCTAGGGTGATCATATTAATATGAAGCTATCAATCCCCTCTAGAGGCTAAGCGGGACTAGGAAAATCTTAAAGAGGTTTTAATATACAAGAAATTACAATATTGAAAAGTTTGTCTAGGATTAGATAAGGCTTAAATGTTGTATTAGAAACCGTCGACCAACACTCTCAACATAGGTTTCTTCAGTTTTTAAGTCGGTCTGGATGGCTATATATGTAATGTAGTGCACAGGCCGCACTAATGGAGATAGAGGACTGACAATTTCAACATTTACTCCCTATTATGTCTAGAAAAAACACATTTTTAAAAAGAAAATTACACCCCATAATAGGTTTTTAGTGGAGGGTTCAATTTGCAATGTAAGTTTATACTAAATTGATCCTTTAGCGTGTATCCGGCAGCATTCATGCATCTTTTTTGAAAATTCAGACCTTCTTTAGTGATCACAACCCAACAAAATGCGAGAGAAGTAACTCATTCATGGATCACTCCTTTTTCCAATTTTGTAATTGATCACCCCCAACACAGCATGCGAAAAAACAGGTCTCCGGTGGCCTTTTGGCTGAGATCAAAGTGTAGTATCTGTTCATCGAAACCGCCATGGCCTCGAAGTTCGGAGAACCACGGCCCTTCGGAGGTCCTTGTGGCATGCTCGAGTATCGTCCTGAGAGAAGTTGTGCAGGATATCTTGGCTGTGGCTAGAATCAAAGTGGAGTATCTGTGCTTCGAAACCGCCATGGCCTCGAAGTTCAGAGAACCACAGCCCTTCGGGGGTCGTCCTGGGAAAAGTTGCGCAGGATATCTTGGCTGTGGCTAGGGTCAAAGTGGAGTATCTGTGCTTCGAAATCGCCATGGCCTCGAAGTTCAGAGAACCACGGCCCTTCGGGGGACCTTGTGACATACTCGGGTATCGTCCTGAGAAGCCTTTGGGTTTTCCACCCCTTATCCCGGTCCTCGTGGTATTTGTCTCAGTGACACGGATTTGGGATTCTCCCACCTCAAATCTCTAGTCACGTGGACATGGGATCCCCCCCTACTGAATCCGGCACTAAATGACCCACCAAGGGTCGATGTGCCGTTAAACAAAACAATCAATCAATCAACACAGCATACGGTTCCTTTTGAGTGACTAACCAGACCTGTTGTTTTTAGTGACTAACAAATAATAGAATGTGTTGAACCATAATTCTCGTTAAACTGTGTAAATAACCGATGTTTATTTTAGCATCGAATTAGACATATATTGATTTTCTTCTGAATCGCATAAATTATCTTACGAGTTACGAACGCCCGACATACGAACAACTCGAACTGTCATAAAGAAGTTGCATAACGACGCTGTTATCGTAGCTTGGCTTGGTTAATGCGGTTGGCTTTCTTGGACCCCAGCCATTATAACTTCCCTAATGTCATTTTCCTTTTATTATTTAGTGCAAATACATTGTATCCTGCAAAAATAAGTCCTAAAGTCATAAAATAAATATAAGAAAAACACATTTTAATTAGAGAAAAACTTAACACGTATTTATGTGCCTTATTTTTTTTTTACAGAGGGAATGAAATGATGTTCATCACCGCCTGTTGATTCCCGTTTTGCCTTGTCATCAGACGATACATTTTTTTAAAGATAATTTGACGTTTGTATAATTTTTTCAGTCTGTTTTTCTTTCCAACTTCAACATTATTGCTGTGAATTGAAGGAAGAAGACAGAAATTTTGTAAATTGACTGAGAAATCTAAACAAGTCGACCAAATTTGGACAAACAACACTTGAAAACAAGACAAGAAGCAAATCTCGCCTATTTTCTCTTCCTTTGTCGTCTTTTCTCGTTAGAATTTTACATTTAGAAAGGTAAGTTGAAAAACAAATTTATTAAATTTGTTATCTGATCGTTTTTAAAGCACAACCTATCATTTCACTCGAATTGATTTCGTGTTTGTGTTTGAAAGAAAAGACAGACGACTTTTTTATTTCCCATTTTAAATATCGACAGCAAAAGATTTTTTTAAATGTTCATTCAATTTAATTTGGGGCTTAAATGGAAATCAAGTTCACTTTGTGTTTTATGTGTTTTTTGATCTTAGGAAATAAAGTCATAGAAAAAAGTCGTAATGTCCGGTAGGAAAAAAAGTCAGAACTTTGGCTTCTCTGGGTAGGCAACAAGTGAGGGGGGAAAATTCAGTTAAATAAGTAATATTTTAATTAGTTTAATTTATAGTTAATAAAATAATAATTATTTTAATAAAAATTAAATAAATTAAAGGCAATCTTTGCAATAACGCATCAGGGCCGGTCATTTTTTAATCGGCCATTTTGAATGGCTAAAAGTGGCTAGACTTTTACCGTTGTTCAAATAACGTTATTCTCGATCTAAAGGTACCGTTTTTTTTGGCAACCTTTTGGTTAAGAGACCCATGCCGTTTTCAGCATGGCTAAAAGTATAATTATGCAACGTATTGATCAGATATTAACACAATAATAAAAATAAAAGCCATTAAACAACGGTTTTATTTTCATTATTTTGTTAATATCTGATCAATACCTTGTATATTTATACGGGTCCATGACAATAACCCCACCTTACCGGACAATAACCCCACATAGTAGAAAATAAAACCGAATTTGTTTTGGTCCATCACCTTAACAAACGATATTATAATGCATCTATTCCACTTTGTTTTTCTTTCATGAATTCTCTTATTTCTTTCATGAATTATCTTATTTATTTTATGAGGTTTTTTTTTCTGGATTTGTTTAAAGTTTTGGCCCATCACGAATTTATAAATGGAAGAAAAGTACCCTTCAAATTATAATTTAATTAATGAATGTTTGGGTTTTTACACAAAAGTTTTATAAGGTTGACTTTTGGCAGAACTTATAATTTAATTAATGTGTATTTCTGTTTTTTACACAAACATTTTATGGCACAACTTTTATCAAGGTGCTCCCAAGTGTAAAATAAAAATAAACAATTTAAACAATATTATAACAATAGACGCAGAAACGTACATACATACACTTATACATGCACATACAGGTACACACACACATGCACTTATACATACACACATACGTATACACATGCTCATATATACACACATGGTATCCGAAAAAAGTGCCCACTTTTCCAGGATCCATGCACACACATATACATAGATACACATACACGCATGCATACATAGATACACATAAACACACATATATTTACTTCTGATGCTTATCTGAATGAGACTCAGCAACTGCCCACTTAAGATGGTAGTGGGGGGTTGTGGTCAGTCTCCCTCCACCGCACCCCCCCGAGGGAGACTCAATGTCAATGACTCAATATGTTGATAAAAATTAATTTCTGGAGATTGTGTGATAATTATTATCATCACTCTGTGTGTATATGTACATTTGTGTGTGTGCATGCATGTATGTGTATCTATATCTGTGAATATGTGTGTGTGTGTGTGTATGTGTGTGTGTACCTTGTTTGTTAAATTGTTTATTTTTATTTCACACTCAAAAATCCAATCGGGACCACCTTGGCTAAGTTGTGCCAAGAATAAAACCTTATAAAATTTTTGTGTAAAAAAAAAATATACATTATAATTTCTGCCAAAATTAATTAAATTATGTTTTCATTAATTAAATTATGTTTTGATGGGCACTTTTCTTCCCTTGAAACATTTGTGATGGGCCAAAACTTTAAACAAATCCAGGAAAAAACCTTGTAAAATAAAATAAATAAGATAATTCATGAAAGAAAAACAAAGGGGAATAGATGCATTATAATATCGTTTGTTAAGGTGATGGTCTAAAACAAATTCTGTTTTATTTTCTACAAGGTGGGAGTTTCCATAGCAAGGTCCTGTGCTCCCCCCCCCCCAGACGTCTAGGCCCAACTCTCTTGTGCCGTCTTCTAACTGCTCCAGGACCTTGCATATCAAGCCAAACTGAACTAGCTTTGCTCTGACTTGCGCTGCCGGCACAATATCTCTCCTCCTCGTTGATAGACAGCAAATGCAAAATGTTATCCCGCAAAGGCTGCAATCCAGCTCCACTTTTTCAACCCATTCAACTATGGACAGGCTGGCTGGTGAACCATCAAATTCGGGGATCAACTTAATGTCCGACATTGTGCCAAAATAGCTTGTTGTTGATTTAAAGAGAGGTTGGGAAAGCACCAACACGGTTCAGTGCGAACCATCACTGGACAGCATGTAAAATGCTGCACAAAGAGGGGTTGGGAAAACGACACAGTTCGGTGCGAACAGTCACTGAATAGCACTAAATGCTCCAACACTGGAACGAAAACTTGGACGGGATACCTCCTAGACATTCACTGGTTTGCCTAGATCAAGACATGTTGAACTCTTCAGGCTGACAACCATCATACAAGTTCCAAACTCAACTCTCCATTCGACTGCCGCTTCTCTTTTTTATCAGCCAGAACAGCAGGGGAAAGACCTGTATATGGCAAGGGTGAAGTGTTAGCTGTGAAAGCTGTTGGTTTAAAAAAGCACATTGTTTTTCAAAATCATAAAAGGTTTGACACAATTACAAGTATTTTATTGGTTGAATGTTGGAGGGTAAACAATTTTTTCATATTTTTAATCCATAATGCAGTGTCCTTTTGTTTCTGATAAATAAAACTTAGGCAAAAGTAAAAATTATTCTATTTAATTGTTGAATAGTAATATGAAAATTTATTTGCGACTGAACATGCATTATATGTTGAAGTTCATTGAAACACAAACTGAGCTATTGTAATTTTATAATTGCAAATAATGCATGAATTTCCTGCTTTTTATATATTAATTCTTCTTCATTTACAGATATCATTAATAGGCGAGAACAAGAATTTTCAAATTTGAAAATACACATGTCAACTCATACCAAAGAGAAACTGTATTCTAGCAAAGTGTGTGGATCTGCATTTTGACAGTTCATTTTGAAATACTGACACACAAGCAAACAAGGGAGACAATATTCCATCTTCTGTACAAAATTCACATGTCAAAGTACATGTGCAAACACTAAAAAGCAACCCTAGTCTTGTTTAGTACGCAGATCAGAGTTCCTACTTGAAAAGCCACATGTGAACACACACTGGAGAGAAACCATTTTCTTGTCAACTGTAAATCAGAATGTTTTAATAGTTCCAGTTTTAAAATGAACATGCAAAAACACACGGGAGAAAACATTTTCTTGTCAAGTAGGTGATCAGCATTTTCACAGAAGGCAGCATTAAAAGGCCAGATGCACACACACACTGGTGCGAAACCATTTTCTTGCGAAAACATTGTTGATCAGCATTTTTACAATGTACCAGTTTAAAAAACCACATACGGTGGATACACACAGGAGAGAAGCAATTTACTTGTGAAATGTGTATATCAGCATTTTCAGAGAGTTACAGTTTGAAAAGACATGCAAACACCCACTGGAGAGGAACCATATTCATGCACATTGTGTGCATCAGCATTTTCGCATCATTCCAGTTTGAATACACACATGCAAACACACATTGGAGAGAAACCAAATCCTTGCAAAATATGTGGATCAGCATTTTCAGTGAGTTCAGAGTTGAAAAGACACATGCAAACACATACGGGAGAGGAACTATTTTCGTGTCAAATGTGTGGAACTGCATTTTCTGATAGGTCAAGCTTAAAAGCCCACATGCGAACACACACTGGAAACAAACCATTTCCTTGTAAAGTGTGTGGATCAGCATTTTCACAGAATCGTAATTTAAAAGTCCATATGCAATCACACACAGGAGAAAAAACATTTTCTTGTCAAGTATGCGGATCTGCATTTGCAAATAGAACACCTTTGAAAAATCATATGCGGATGCACACTGGAGAAAAACCATTTTCTTGCCAACATTGTGGATCAGCATTTTCACAGAGTTCCAGTTTAAAAAAGCACATATGCCGAATACATATGGGAGAGAAGCCATTTATTTGTCTAGTGTGTGGATCAGCATTTTCAGATAATTACAGCTTTAAAAGACATATGCGAACACACACTGGAGAGGAACCGTATTCATGCACAATGTGTGTGTCAGCATTTTCAGATAATTCCAGTTTGATAGTACACATGCGAATACACACTGGAGAGAAGCCATTTTCTTGTCAAGTGTGTGGATCAGTATTTTCAACGAGTTCACATTTGAAAACACACATGCGGACACACACTGGAGAAAAACCATTTTCTTGTCAAGTGTGTGGATCAACATTTTCACAGAGTGGCAATTTAAAAAGCCACTTGCGAACACACACGGGAGACAAACCATTTTCCTGTCAAGTATGTGGATCAGCTTTTGCAAGAAGTTCACTTTTGAAAAAACACATATGGATACACACTGGAGAGAAACCATTTTCTTGTCAAGTGTGTAAATCAGCATTTTTTGATAATTCCAGTTTAAAGATACACATGCAAAAGCACACGGGAGAAAAAAGATTTTCTTGTCAAGTGTGTGGATCAGCATTTTCAAAGAATGCAGCATTAAAATTACACATGCGAACACACACTGGAGAGAAACCATTTTCTTGTCAAGTGTGTGGATCTGCATTTTCAGAGAATTCCACTTTGAAATCCCACATGAGAACACACACTGGGGAGAAACCATTTTCTTGCCAACATTATGGATCAACATTTTCACAGCGGACCAGTTTAAAAAACCACATACGGCGGATACATACAGGAGAGAAGCCATTTACTTGTGAAGTGTGTATATCAGCATTTTCAGAGAGTTACAGTTTGAAAAGACACATGCGAACACACACTGGAGAGGATCCGTATTCATGCAATTTATGTGTGTCAACATTTTCAGATCATTCCAGTTTTATAATACACAAGCGAGCACACACTGGAGAGAAGCCATTTTCTTGTCAAGAGTGTGGATCAGGATTTTCGATGAGTTCACATTTGAAAACACACATGCGCATACACACTGGAGAAAAACCATTTTCTTGTCAAGTATGTGGATCAGCATTTTCAAGTAATTCCAGTTTGAAAAGACACATGCGAATACACACTGGAGAGAAACCTTATTCATGCACAGTGTGTGAGTCAGCATTTTCACATCATTCCAGTTTGAATGCACACATGCAAACACACATTGGAGAGAAACTATTTGCTTGTCAAGTGTGTGAGTCAGCATTTTCAGTGAGTTCAAAGTTGAGAAGACATATGCGGATACACACTGGAGAGAAACCATTTTCTTGTAAAGTATGTGGATCAGCATTTTCAGAGAGTTTCAGTTTGAAAAGACACATGCGAACACATACGGGAGAGGAACCATTTTCTTGTCAAGTGTGTGGATCAGCATTTTCTGATAGTTCCACCTTAAAAGCCCACACGCGAACACACACTGGAGAGAAACCATTTTCTTGTCAAGTGTGTGGATCAGCATTTTCACAGAGTGGCAATTTAAAAGCCCACATGCGAACACACACTGGAGAGAAACATTTTTCTTGTCAAGTATGTGGATCAGCATTTGCCAGGAGTACACTTTTGAAAAAGCACATGCACATACACACAGGAGAGAAACCATTTTCTTGTAAAGTGTGTGGATCAGCCTTTTCTGTAAGATCCAGTTTAAAAACTCACATGCAAGTACATGCTGGAGACAAAATATAAGTGTGTGGATTAACATTTTGCAAGAGTTCTAGTTTGATTTTATTATTACCAAAGTAATAAATTTGTTGACAAATGATTTAGAATATCTTAAACCTGCTTTATGATTATGTTTATAAAATTATTGCAAAATTTCATTGTTTTTCTTGTTTTTTTTTACCTTAAATTGTCCAAAGATAAGACAACAATGTCCACTGGCGAAATAAAACCAAGTGAAATTCTTTTACAAAATAGAATTTACGTAAATTGAGTAAATTCTTCTTTTTTTTTTGCAATATGAAATATAAATATTTTCAGACACTAAACATGCAAGTTTATAAGTAAAAAATCCCTAAATAAAAATATTGCTGATTAAGTTTAATTAATCTATGCTTAGACTATAAGTTATGTAAGCATAAATTAATTCAACTTAATCATAAAGCAGGTTTTATCATGAGTTTTTTTTAAGTATCTTGTTTTATATTTTCATGCTGTTCTTCCAAATTGCTTTTGCAAAATTTTATTGTTTTTCTTGGTTTAAATGGTCGATAGATGAGACAATAACGTCCATCAGTGAAAGAAAACCAAGTCAAATTTTTTAACAAAATAGAATTTACTCTAAATTAACATGTTTAAGTAAGTTATTTTTTTTTGTAATATGAAATATAAATATTTTCAGACAATAAACATGCAGATTCATAAGTAAAAACAAATAAAAATATACTTCCGACAAAAAGGTTTAATGTGTAATGAATTCAACATTCATTAGTTGCTTTACATGCTGTTGTATAGCCATTTGGTCTGCAGGAAGCTGATCCTGAACTTGGAGAAAAAGGAAGACTTGAAACTTGTTTATAAAAATATGGGGATATATTTTTATTTCATAAGATACTTTGTGTCGTGGCGGAGAATGAAGAGGGGGATAGAGACAATGAGAGCCGACAGACTGTTCTTAATAGAGACATTGGTCTTGTGTTTTCCCAGGCCTGGGTGGTAGTCTCTCTGAGGACATCCTGTGTCTCTCTGGCTTTTATGGGGCTCGAATGCCCATGCTTGTTTGCCAGGCTGCCATCTGAGAGTCAGGGTCAATATGCTGTTTATGACCCCTGAACTGTCTTTCTGCAAAATGTCCAAACACATTTTTTTCATTAGTGTTAACAGTTATTTTATGTCTTTTTTCTTTTGTGTATTGAGTAAAACTGTCTTATTTTTAAATGAAACTTACATCTTATGTATGCATTGCAGTTGGATAATGCTCAGTGAGCTACTCTAGCATCTCACTGTTACTTTGTAATGAATTCAACCTTCATTGGATGCTTTACACATATGGCCTTATGAAAGACTTAGCTATTTTGTAGAGGTAAGTAAATATTCAACATCTCAGTGTAATAAAATTATACCAACAAATTTAAGTAATGATTTCTCTTAAGCATCCTCATTCAAAAAGTAAAGATTCAAAATATCATTTTAACAAGTTGAAAAATACAGGTCTGATTAGTCAGTTAATAGAAACTGTCACATGACCAACATCTTTTGCCAGCATGTTAGGGGTGATCAATGACTAAGTTAGGGGTGATCACTAAAAAGTCCAAATTTTGAAAAAGATCAAGAGAGAACGCTGCTCAAAACAAACTAAGGGATGAATTTAGCATGAACTTACATTGTAAATTCAACCCCACTCCCCAAAAACCTATTTTCAAAAAGCAAAGATAAACGTTTTTCTAGACATAATACAGGGTTGGTTAAATTTTCAGCTCTCTAGCTCCATTTCTGATTCACTGTGCAAAACAACTTTTGTTCTTTGGTAGCAATTGGGTTTTTTTAATTGCTTATGTGTAAAAAGTATAGCAAATTATTCCATTCAAATTTTGCTTTTGTGACCAGAACAGTGATATTTTGAAATTCACCTATTTCCAATTGAACGAGTGAATTGGGATATTTTTACTCACATTAAAAAAAAATAAAAAACGTTCTTCAGAGAAACAACATATGAATACAGGAAAGCCTGGTACCGCACGCCAGATACATTCCAGGTAGAGGGGAAGGTGTGTAATAGCCTGGCACATTTTCTTACTAACATTTAGCATCGAGCAATGTATCTCATTGAGACTTACATTGTCTTCATGTCCTCCTGTAAATTTTTTAATATTTAAAAATTGTTAAATACAGAGGAAGTTGTTTATTATAATCATGGATGAAGTTATCAAACTATTATTGGGCCATGTTTTGTAAAGGACACCATTACATTTTCGGTGACTATTCAACCATTGTCTATTTCTGCCACGCAGGACCAATCACGTAAAAACCGCTTGCTTTAGAAACTGGTTTCTGTAGTGTGGAATATTTTTCTTCTTTTTTTTCTTTAGAAAATGGTTTCTTGTTTGCAATTATTTTTTTTTTAATAATTTTATTAATTACAAAGAGCAAATAAAAATACGCTATTGGTCTTTGTATTATTAAAAAACAAGAAACTAGTTTATTTTAAATTTATTTTAAAAAATCTAAAAAAAATAAAATTTATGCAATTTGTCTTTGTAGTACCAGTTCAAAAATGTTCGACAATGTCTGAGAATTGAGAAATCTAAGATGACAGTCGCCACGAAGATAGGTTTTCATATATGGGGAATCCATTGCCATAATCTGTTTTTAGATTGAATGTGTAGAAACTGCCTGAATTTTATATATATTGCAAAAATTGCCGTCTTTAGGGATGAATAATTCGTCAAGCAAATAAAATCCAGAAACAGGTTGACCATAGGTTTTCAGGAATTTACTTACTTTTCAAGTATGCCCAATATGCTGTAATGGATTATGTTAAGTAAACAATGTTGGTTTGCTCAAAGCTAGGGTTTCTTTTTGTTTTTTGTTTTTGGTATAGAAAATATAATATATGATATATAAAAGTACCATTCGGATCTGAAATCACCCATGCGAAAGAATAAGTTGAAGACATTTGCCTCTTTGTATGAAGTTGTGTAACTTTCCAAGGACAAGCAAAACACTACCAAAGTGGACAGTGGACATCCTACAAAGGCTCATAACAGCTTACAGAGCCGGGCGCCATGTAAACCTAGAGAATACACTCCAGCATGAACTCATGACGGCCCCACTGTCTTGGCCACGACTAGTGGTAGTTTACATTCCACCAACAACGCTGTGTTAGTGATCATACTGATGCAAGAAGTCCAAAACCCTGCAAATATTACACTCGGTGAACCCAGATGCCTGATCATAGTCAAGCACTCATGATGGCACTTGTAAAGCCACCTGACATTAGAATATTTGGTGTCTATGCCAACACGTTTTCTAACACTGTGTTCAAGAAGGGGGCAAAATACCAGAGGATTAATGCTGTCTTCGACAGGTATCAAGACGAATCAATCAAAACAGGCACAAGGATCAAACGCAAGCAGTACGTCGTAAAATGAGTAAGTTCCTCTTCCATCAGACTTGAGGAAAATAAAGCAGATCTTGCTGTAGTACTTTCAAACTGTCTGATTGAACATAGCCCAACAGATAAACCAGTGATTATAGTATCGGCGGGGGTGACCGAAGCAACCACGGTCAAGCAATCTGATCCAGATCTTGCAGTCTCCCCACTAAGGGCTTACCATGAAGAAGCTGATACTCGACTGATTTAGCACTGTTCATATGGAAACAATAGTTGTGTCACGGCGTGATACAGACGTGCCTCTTTTACTTTTGGCACACTATGACAGAATGGAATGTACATATCTTTACATGAAAGCTGGGAAGTTGAAGGCTCTAAAATATTTCCCAATACATGGAATTCGCAGGTTGCTATGTGATGATCAAGTGGACTCACAATGTGCGATAGTGTGTCTCAATTCAGTAGCCACAGTAAGAAAACAGCGTTGAAGGTGTTCCAAAAACATCCCACTGATCTTATTGGCCTTGGCAATGATCCTCTCACAGAAGACGTAGTGAAATAAACAACAAAATTAATCTGCAGAATATATTGTGTACCCGAGGTTGATACATACGACAAAGCATGAGTCAATTTGTATAGGTCGTGCACAAGAAACTCTGCCGCCAACCTCATATGCAGCCAAGTTCCACATCATGCGTTCACACTATCTAGCAAGTGTCTGGAACCAGACACAATTGCCATATTTGGATCCTTTTCCAGCGAGAGAATTGGGATGGATTCGCTTGAATGGTCAGTGCCACATCATGCGTTCACACTATCTAGCAAGTGTCTGGAACCAGGCACAATTGCCATATTTGAATCCTTTTCCAGCGAGAGAATTGGGATGGATTCGCTTGAATGGTCAGTGCCACATCATGCGTTCACACTATCTAGCAAGTGTCTGGAACCAGGCACAATTGCCATATTTGAATCCTTTTCCAGCGAGAGAAATGGGATGGATTCGCTTGAATGGTCAGTTAGTGCCACATCTACTCTCTCTCTCTCTGTGCAACCTACACCGTTGTAACATTCTTGTTGTGTTTACTGTCTTTGTTCACTTTGTTGTTCTTTCTGTTGTAGCTGTGAGAGATTAGAATGTGTTTGATTCGTAACCGTGTTTAAGCATGTTAAGAAAAGAAGATATAATGAAAGACACGTGTTGATCAGGGCTATGCCTGTGTAGAACTGCTGCTTTCCCCGTTCCTACTTCCGGTACGCGCTTTCTGGGACCGGAAACGGAATTGGGGCTGCTGTGAGATTGCTTCGGCATGTTTATTGATTTAATACATATATATATAAACATTACAGTCGTAAACTTGCCAGGAGATCATCTCATGTGATTGTATAAAGTGATGCCTCAGCCAATGCTGCAGCTGCAGGAAATGTTGCATGCAATGCATCGAGGCGTGTAACTGCAGGCAGATTGGCAATAAACTGTCTGAATACTCATGATGGTAATAAGTTCATGTGTGCACCTATTATGAATTCCAACGCAAGCGGCCAGCACCAGACTTATCATGCTCACGAATATTAATAGATAAGCCAATGCTACAACCTAATCATACAGAACCAATACTTGCTTGGAAGGTGATAGCAGCACATATTTTAAAGCTCAGCCTCAGCCAACAACTTGAACTCAGCCTCAGATGCAGCCAAGCTTCTTTTTTTTTCAATAAATATGAGTTGTGATGTCCCCCTGGCAACATAAGGGAGCAAACACCTCGAGTTACCTCCCTTGCCACAACCCATAAGACGGAAGTGAGTTCCCGGTCATGCGTCGGGAAAACCGGGGGAAAATAAAGAGAATCACACGAAGTGGGGGGCGGACAGTCCACTCTCTGACAGTGATTAGTAAACACCACATTAGTCTTTGTTCTTTGTTCCTTTGCTTCATTTTTCCCTTTCAGTGAGATTCCCACGAGCTGGAAGACACTACATGAGTTTCAAGATATTCAGCACCACTCAATACCCCTAAAACACTGTATTCCACAAATTAACACGATTTGCCTTCAGCACTTTGAATATACACATTTTCAGAACGGCAGTCATCTTGGATTTCTCAATTTTTAGGCATTGTCAACCATTTTTTAACTGGGCATACAGCAGATTTGGATTCAGTACCCCCTCAATACCCCTAAAAAACACTGTTTGCCATAGATTTACACGATTTGCCTTCGGGGTCAACATTTGAAAATTGACCTAGA
Organism: Architeuthis dux; assembly: GCA_006491835.1. Lineage (NCBI taxonomy): Eukaryota > Metazoa > Mollusca > Cephalopoda > Oegopsida > Architeuthidae > Architeuthis > Architeuthis dux. The sequence continues at coordinate 939,895 of VCCN01006885.1, read as the reverse complement.
CTATTATGTTTCAATATAAATTTCCCTATCAATAAGCTATTTTTACTTTGTTTATATTTCAATATAAACTTACTGTTCAGATCTCATATAATTTTAGTATAGTGGGCCCCCAAATTATGGGTGGTGTAGGGCCCATTGTGGTTTTAATCAGGCCCTGACTAAGAGGCTGAGTAAAACAAGAAACAAAGCTAGAGAAGTTACGATATTCAAGAAGAATAAACAAGATACTACAATATTGAAACATTGTCTGAGGTTAGATAAGATTCAGATGCCATATGATTTGTTAGTGTCTAATAAACAGTCATAGCAAAATATGAATGCGAAGCTGCGTAGGTATGAACAAAATGAACAAAAATGAAAAAAGAATTAATTAAAAACTAATATTGAGTGAAAATAAAAAAGATTTTTCACAGATCAAAAGCCTGAATTATAATTAATCAAATAAAACTAAAAGTTTGCTGAAAAAAGAAATATTTTACTTAATTTTCTTGTTTTTTTTTAAATCCCAAAGTAAGAGTTCCGTTCCAGCAGTTCTTGGATATTATTCTAAAAAAGGTAAACATAATTAGTATCTTGACGGATATATCTGTAAAATGTGTAAAAATTAAATAAAGCATCATTATATAAAATAGTTAAATCATCAAATTAATAAAAGGTGGGGAGGAATCATATGAAAAGAATTCTCCTCCTCCAAAATTTGGAATGGAAAATTTTTTTTTTTAAATTCGTCCTTTAATAAATAAGTATCGAACATTTTATTAAAATCGAATAATATGCTGATTATTGCAAGAGTTTTAAAAGTTTCTCCCGTGCCAATTTTGTTCATACATACTGTCTAATACATAGTAGCAAAATATTAATGTGAATCTATCAATTCCTTCTATTTATTTATTTCTGTGGTCCGGCAATGGCCAGGTCTCAAGGATGCCGGATTAAAGAGTTACAACTGTTTTTTTAAAAATTCCCATTCTAATATTGGTAACTAGAGTTTCCGTGCCATCTTTTTCTTTTTTTATTACACGGGGGACGAAATGATGTTCATCACCGCCTATTGATTCCCTTCTGCTTTGTCATCAGACGATACATTTTTAAAGATAATTTGACGGTTGTATCGTTTTTTCAAGCAGTTTTAACTTTCCAACTTCAACACTATTGCTGTGAATTGAATGAAGGAGACAGAAAAATTCAAAATTGACTGAGAAATCCAAACCAGTCGACCAAATTTGGACAAACAACACTTGAAAACAAGACAAGAAGAAGCAAATCTCGCCGTCGTCTTTTCTCGTTAGAATTTTACACTTAAAAGGTAAGTTGAATAAAACAAAAATGAATTAAATTTGTTATCTGATCGTTTTTAAAGCACAACGTGTAATTTCATTTCCATGGAAACTTCTTCATACAAATAATATTTTTCAAAAAATAACAGTTTTTTACGGGAAACTTTTGCGCACACTGACACAGGCGCTCTTTCTTTGAAAAATTACAGTTTTTCAGTGGAAACTAAATTTTTTCAATTGGTCATTATTATCTGCTACAACAAAAATGGTAG
>VCCN01006885.1:915106-926149 GCA_006491835.1 Architeuthis dux | reverse complement strand
TTAATGTTTGATCAATTGTAATCGACTCTGTTCCCTATCTGTGATTGTTTTTGTCCATTTTGTGCATCCATAGTCAATATCGTCAATTGTTAAATCCACACTCGCCTAAAACAATAGATTACCAAAACAATTTTCGCAAGTAATTTTTGGTGCTTTCAATGCATAAGACCTTCCTTTCCCAAGGGAATATGTCAGTTTTGAAAAAATTTAATTTGCAAGGTTTTGGCTATTTACAATGTAACTATAATGCTAAATTAGACCCTTACTTTCTGACATTCGTTACCCCCTCATTAATAATTTATTTTATGAATTCTCTTATTTCTTTGCATCTTTTTAGCATCAATTTAAAAAAAGAATTTTTCTTTATTTTTAAATAAAGAAAACATTTACCTTGCTTTTTCGAACATCATTTTAAAAATAAAGTAATTTTTTGTGCTTTCATCAAGGTTTTAGGAGCAGGCCTGCGTAGGCTCCCCCTAAAACCTTAATGAAAGCACAAAAAATTACTTTCAGAAGAAATTTCTACAGCCTTCACAAGAGAAGAAACCTACTACGAAGCTCTAAGTAAGGGTCCAGTTTATCATTATAATTACATTGTAATAGACACCCCCCCTACAGAGAAATCGTCATTAAAATATCAAAGAAACCTAGTTAACCACCTTCACAAGGGAAGTAACAACATGCTTCAAAGCCTCACTTCCATAGACTGAAAGTAATGGTCCAGTTTACCATACAGTTACATTGTAAATAGGACCCACCTCGTAAAACCTTAAAACAACTTCCAGGAAGATTGTTAGGGTCTAAAGCAGCTATGGGCAAACTGCGGCTCGCCGGCCGCATGCAGCCCTTTTGACTTTCTGAATGGCACGCTCAATTCCGTGAGGACAAAAACGTTTTATTAAAATTTCATCTAAGAAAAAGGGAACCTTTTTTGAAGAAATGAGAAAATACCAGGATAAGTGGACAAATGATTACTTCTTTGTTGAAGTAAAAAAACAGACCAAGATGTCTAATATGTTCTGAATCCCACACCGCATTTAAAGAATTTAACGTTAAGCGTCATTACACAACTAAACATTCCGGGTTTGATAGATGTAAAGGAGATATCAGAAAGCTTAAAATTGAAACACTAAAGAAACCGATCGGTAGCCTATATCCGCTTTTTTCTAAAAGGCAAACAGAGCTCAGCGAAATGGTGCACACAAGCTATATTGTTAGCAAAAAAGTTCCTAAGATTCTAAAAAATTATTCTGACTGTGAATTTGTGGCGCGGTTTGTGATTAGCAATATCTCATGCGGCCCGCTGCTCAAAAAAGGTTGCCCATGCCTGGTCTAAAGCACAAAAAATTACTGGCGAAAACAAATTGTTTCTATTTTTTTATCAAAAATGACAGATTTGATTCAGTCTAATATTTGATGAAAAAATGTTTGTGCTTCCAATTCATTAGACCTTTACCGCTGCAAATTTGTCACTTATGAGAAAAATCAATTTTTTGAGCTTTTAGGAGGTATGTTCTATTTACAATGTAACTATAATGTTAAACTGAACTTTCTGTTCGTCGTACAGAACTAAGGTACCTGAAAAATAGTTCAGATGTCTTATATTGGAAACTTAAAAGCTGCAAGATAAACACAGTATTGCTTTGTTTGGAAACGTTTGGATTTCATTTGTTTAATTATACTTTATAATGATGTAAAAAGAATTACCTTTGAATAGTGTGGTTTTGATTAGTGCGGGTTTTCATGTAGCACTGAATTGCAACCCGACCAATGAAACAACTGTTTTATTTCTGTCTGAGATGAGGAATTATCATTATTATACACTGATTTACTTGAACTGGTGTCATCATCTTGGTTGTTATAGTCACAAGGTTTTGTCCATTGTACACTGGGCCAGTGCTTCATTTCACCACCTGATTGTCCTGCAGTCAATAGATATAGGTGTTGGTTAAGTGTATGCAGTTTATCTGGTGGTCTGGAGTTCAATCCCTGTGTCAGGCATTGAAATCCATCAATCAGTGGCAAAAGTGACATCACAAGGAGGAATTGAATAAGAAGACTTAACTAATATGAGATATTCTCTTGCATGGACAGTGGAATGAGAACAGTCTACCCTTGTGGATTGAACAAAGGGTTCAGTTTGAAATTCTGAGAATGTTATTGATTATGAAAGGCACTTGAAAAAGGCCAACAGGTACAATGACCGAAATATTGTGACTATAACAACCAAGATGAAGACACCAGTTCAAATAAATCAGTGTATAATAGCAATTCTTACTCAATTGTGTATAGATTTCTATACTACATAAAAAGTTTATATTACTTGGCAGGGCATTATTTTGTGAAAAGATAAATTTATTTTTTCCTCTTGTGGAAAATACTTTATCATGTTTAGATTCTCTTTTCACAATACAAGATGTATTATGGTTCTTTTTTCCAAGAACAATGGCATAAAATCATAAAAGTTAGCTTTCTTTCAAACCTTAGTATAGGCTTCAAGTGTAGATTATTTGCAAGTTACATTAGAAACTGTCACCAAAATTGTCAACATAGGTTTCTTTCAGTTTTTAAGTTTGTCTGGCTGGCTGGCTATATATTTATCATGTGTACAGGACACACCAATGGTGCTAGACTGCTGGAAATTTAAACATTTACTCCTTATAATGTCTAGAAAAAACTTCTTTTTTTAAAAATTCCACCAAATTAAGTTTTTAGTGTTACCACCAACATGGCATGCTGCCAAAAGACGTTGGTCATGTGACGGTTTCTATTAAGTGACTAACCAGACCTGTATTGTATGTTTAAACTACGTATAATGTGCTTGAAAAAAAAGGAATGATGTCCATTTTGACATCTTCACTATGAAGTAGGGAAGAATTATCCTCAGCTTTTCTGGATAAAACTATCTTACATGTCATCATGGCTCTAGTTTAAAGATAACAGTTCCATTACACTTTGATCTTTCATTTGTGATGATAGTTTAAAGAAAGAAAGGAAACCAGCCTGAGTTTAGTTGCTATAAAAATCAACAACAATTAAGATGAATGTAACTAGCAGAAAATGAATGATACAGATTTACAATACTTCATCTAATAAAATAGATTAACCCATAAGAACTCAGACCCATTTCTACTTAAAGGAACATTATGTGGGATTATGGGTAGGCAAATTGACACATAGTCACATGACTGCACCAGGATGTTCAGTAGATGTCACTTAGTACACTTCATGAGTTAAAATCAAGGATAAAATATAATATATAAGAGACTGTGCAGAACAATTAAATTGTATGTGACACTTAATACACTTCATGAGTTAAAATCAAGGATAAGATCTAATATTATATAAGAGACTGTGCAGATCAATTAAATTGTATGTGACACCTGTGTCACAGTGGGTTCTTATGGGTTAAAGATCACTCACCATGACAAAAAAACAGCTTTTTATTTTACTTAATCCAAAAGTAATATTTATTGACAATTTGGTTAAAGTCATTAAATTATATTTCATAGAATTGCAATGGTCGGACAGATTTATAGAGGATATGAAATTACTTGGTTTTTAAATTTTAAACCCTATAAAGAACATGGTTGGTGTGTTTGATGATTTTTCTTGCTTCACTGATTGAATAAATCTTGGTTATATTGATGAAAGAAATTTCTTTAAATTGATAAAATTAGCATTGATATGACTTTCTTATTTCCCCCAGTGTTATCTTTCAGAAAATTTGGGAAATTGTTATTTTTCTTTGGCTTGTAAAGGACTAATAAACAGTAAATAGTTTATTAACAAAACTTAGCAGCAAACAAGAATCAGTATTAAAACATCAGATTGTTGGGGTTTTCTTTGTTTTTAAAATGAACAGATTTCCTGTTTTGTTTTGTTTTTTAATAATAATTTTTCTTCGTTCACAGATGTCAATAGGAAGAGAGAACAATTTTCAAAATTGGAAAGACACATGCAAACCCATACCTAAGAAAAAATGTATTCTTGCAAAGTGTGTGGTTCATAACTAAATAGTGAGATACAAACATAAAAAGGGTACAGTCCTTATTCTTGCAAAGTTTATACATCTACAAAAGTTACATTTTCAAAGTACACATGGAAACACACACTAGAGAGCAGCCATACTCTTGCCATGTGTGCAGATCAAAATTTTCAAGGAGTTCCCACTTGAAAACACACATGCGGATACACACGGGAGAGAAACCATTTTCTTGTCAAGTATGTGGAGCAGCATTTTCTCAGAGCTCACATTTAAAAACACACATGCGAATACATACAGGAGAGAAACCATTTTCTTGTCAAGTGTGTGTATCAGCATTTTCAATGAAATCCAGTTTAAAAACTCACATGCTAATACACACAGGAGACAAACCATTTTCTTGTCAAGTGTGTGGATCAGCATTTTCAAACAGCTCAAATTTAAAAACTCATATGCGAATACACACAGGAGAAAAACCATTTTCTTGTCAAGTGTGTGGATCAGCATTTTCAATGAATTCCAGTTTAAAAACACACATGCTAATACACACAGGAGAGAAACCATTTTCTTGTCAAGTGTGTGGATCAGCATTTTCTCAGAGTTCAAATTTAAATAAACACATGCAAATACACACAGGAGAGAAACCATTTTCTTGTCAAGTGTGTGGATCAACATTTTCATTTAATTCCAGTTTAAAAACTCATATGCTAATACATACAGGAGAGAAACCATTTTCTTGTCAAGTGTGTGGATCAGCATTTTCTCAGAGTGCAAATTTAAATACACACATGCGAATACACACAGGAGAGAAACCATTTTCTTGTCAAGTGTGTGGATCAGCATTTTCAAACAGCTCACATTTGAAAAGACATATGCGAACACACACTGGAGACAAACCATTTTCTTGTCAAGTGTGTGGAACTGCATTTTCAAACAGTTCACATTTGAAAACACACATGTTAATACACACTGGAGAGAAACCGTTTTCTTGTCAAGTGTGTGGAACTGCATTTTCATTGAATTCTAGTTTAAAAACCCACATGCTAATACACACAGGAGAGAAACCATTTTCTTGTCAAGTGTGTGGATCAGCATTTTCACAGAGTTCAAATCTAAATGCACACATGCGAATACACACAGGAGAGAAACCATTTTGTTGTCAGGTGTGTGAATCAGCATTTTCAAGCAGCTCATATTTGAAAACACACATGCTAATACACACTGGGGAGAAACCATTTTCTTGTCAAGTGTGTGGAACAGGATTTTCATTGAATTCCAGTTTAAAAACCCACATGCTAATACACACAGGAGAGAAACCATTTTCTTGTCAAGTGTGTGGATCAGCATTTTCACAGAGTTCAAATTTGAATAGACACATGCGAATACATACAGGAGAGAAACCATTTTGTTGTCAAGCATGTGGATCAGCATTTTCAAACAGCTCACATTTGAAAACACACATGCGAATACACACAGGAGAGAAACCATTTTCTTGTAAAGTGTGTAGATCAGCATTTTCACAGAATCACCATTTGAAAAATCACATGCGGATGCACATGGGAGAGAAACCATTTTCTTGAGTGTGTGCATTGGCATTTTCCAAGAATTCCTGTTTAGAAACCTACATACAAATACACATGGCAGAAGAATGTGGATCAACATTTACAAAGAGTTCGAGTTTAAAAATCCATATTGAAACACTTACAGTTTACAAGTTTATTGAGCAGCATTTTGAATGACTTCAAATCACTAAAGTGAGAACAATAAGTATGTGCACTGGTATTTTAAAACACATAGAAACACACACAGGAGAAAACCATTTGTATAATTAAAATATGTCTCCATATTTTTAAAGGCTTCTCTTTTGAAAGATCAACTGCAACCATATTTTTGTGCAGTATGTAGATTGTCCTCCACAAAGAGCCCTCATTAGAAAAACAATCCATGGAATCACACACATATATTCTATATGAAGAAAGAAAAAGACATGTATGTGAATTTGCCATTGCAATTATTTTTTCTTTCCTTCATTTTTGTTGCTTTTTATCACAATATCTTTTGCCCAGCAACTCAAAATGAAAAAATATGGGTTCCAAAACTACTTTTTTTATTGAAAATTCCAACAGTTTAATGTAACAGCCAAAGAATGGATTGACTAAAAAAATATTTGTAATTGTGAAATTACATTAGGACAATAAATGTCAAATAATAAAATATTTACCAGGCAAAGTTTGATTTGTTATTAATTCAATGCTACAGCAGCAGATATGGTGCCTCAGAAGCATCAAGCGAATAATTAATTCACATTTTTACTAATTGAATGAATCATTTGCAGACTGGTAACTTGACTGGTAAGGTGCCCATTGCATCTGCTGTAGAAATAAGGCACAATTGTTTTGTACATCTTTCTTTGAATGAAGGTTCTTAAACTTCAAATAAGCATTCATACAAAATATGTTGTAATTTAGATTGTAATTGATTTTCTAGATTTTGTTGGTGGACCACCTGCAGTAAAAGATATCTGTATGGTTTAATAATTATTGCACAGTAATGCAATAGTTTACAAGATAATGAACATTGCAAGGGGTGTAGGAATACACAGTCTTCTTTGTTCATGTTTTCAGGCTCATGCGGTCTCAAAAGATTTCATGTTAGCAATTAGAGACCTCTAGCTAAATGAAATTTTGCTATACAATTTAATTGATCTGCACAGTCTCTTATATAATATTATATTTTATCCATGATTTTAACTCATGAAGTGTACTAAGTGATATCTACTGAACATCCTGTCAGTCATGTGAGTTAAAATATTTATATTAATATTTTATAATATGAAGTTACTAATAACAATTAATGTAATAACAATGAATTTAAAACTGAAAAACTTTACCCCCATCACATTCACCTGAAGAATGGATTGGCCGAAACTTTGTGTTAACAAGAAGGAGTTCAATTGTCCAAAGAACTATTTGAATGTAAATAAGCCTGTTGAAAAAGAATCTTATTTTAAGTAACCAAATTTTATATTTAATAGCTGAAAACCTGTCCTACGCATGACATTTTCAGCTAATTCCTGAGGAAGGCCTGATCGGGGCCTTTACCCCAATAAGAGATCAAAACTATTTTTGTATGGTACCTTTATTCAAAACATCTTCCTACAATGCACCATTTTGGCTACTCAGATGTCACATATCAATAAACAGAATCAGACTTTTAGTATTAGAGAGATGGAAATCAGATTGTTATTATTGGATTGAGCATGAACACTGACCCCACACTATTATTCAGTTGCAAATGGGTACCTCAATTCAATATTTCTGGCTACAATTCATCCGTTCTTTTAGTATTATATTGATAGATGGAAATCAGATCATTATTATCGGGGGTTTGTGTTACCTCTCCCCTTTCGGCTACTTAGAGGTCACTTATTATTGAGGTGAACATAAATGTTGACCCCACACTATTATTATTCAGTTGCAAATCACCAGGACTTTTTTTTTTGCATTCTTTAGGTTAACGCATTTTAGGGGTACCTCAGTTTAATACCTCTGTCTACAATGCATCAGGTTCATCTACTTAACTCCGCCTCGTTAACATAATTTTAAGATATAATTAGTTTGGATTTAATATACAAACAATGATCATAGGAGTAGCAGTAATAGTGTTGCACGTTGTCTCCCACTCTTCATTCTCTGCCACGACACAATGTATCTTATGAAATAAAAATATATCCTCATATTTTTATAAACAAGTTTCAAGTTTGCCTTTTTCTCCAAGTTCAGGATTTTCCTCCCATGGAACAAAATAGCTATACAACAAAATGTATGGTAGACAATGCAGTACACATATATTTGAGTGGAAAAAATAAACATCGTTTATTTTTTTCCACTTTTTAAAATGCACAACTGCACCGTGCAAAAAAACGGTGTTGTCGTCTGCAGATCCCATAATTCGAAATAGTCAATTTACATAAATAAAATATATGAAAAATACAACCAGTAAATATTTTTTCATCATTTCGCTATATTTAATTATTCATCCTTGTTATAATATATTTTATATAAGTTTCAGTCAAACCATGATATAGAAAGAATAAAAAAATATAAATTTTAAAAATATCGGAATAAATCGATAAATATGACTTTTTTTTTTTAAATATTGGGTGAAAAGTTTTTTTTTCTCAGATCAAAAGCCTGAATTATAATTAATGGAATAAAACTAAAAATTTGACCAAAAAAATTATTTAATTTTCCTGTTTTTTTAATCCCAAAGTAAGAGTTCCATTCCAGCAGTGCCTGGATATTATTCTAAAAAAGGTAAACATAATTAGTATCTCGAGGGATATATCTGTAAAATGTGTAAAGCATGATTATATAAAATAAATAAAAGCGGACCAAGATGGCTATACAACACCTGCATCACAGGTAATCAAATAAAGGGTGGTTATGCTAAAGATATTGATGAATGTGAATGCCATCAATATTGTCTTAAATTTACAAATATTACCACTCGGCATGTGTGCCTCATAGCAAATTGGCCTTCGAAAATCGGTATTATTCACTGACATGTTTTGAGAAGGGTCATTAATATTCAAATAGTTCTTCAGACGATTGAACTCTCTGTCTGTGTCTTTGTCGTGTTGGGTATAAATTTTTTGAGAAGTGGAAGCCACATCGGGTTGAAATCCACACTTGTCTGGCTAATGCATTTAGTTGACATTTTGATGTGAGCTGCCTCTTTGATTTTTCTCTGCTTCCAACATCGTTCTCTGTCAATAATCTGGACTTTCTCCTGGGCGAGCATCTTCCTCTTTGTGGCTTCCACTTCTCAACAAAACTAAACCCGATAAGACACAGAAACACCCGGGCCATACGCTATAAAGGCTACCCCCCCCTTAAACATAACTTCTGTTTAACCCATCACACTCGGATTTTACACCTGAAGAAGGCCGAAGAATGGATCAGCCGAAACGTTGTGTTTACAACACAAATAACAAGAAGGAGTTCAATCGTCTGAAGAAACATTTGAATAATAATCAGAATGTCTGAACAGAATTACTTTGATTGGTCTACATAACTCCCAAATACTTTATGAAGGGCTCTTGCTCTACTAGACCACCTAGTCATTCCAATATGTTCCAACCTGCAAAGCTTTGAGCTCCCATTATTGACCTTCATCTGCTCTTCCCAAACCTTCATCCTTTTATAGGGCTCATTGAAAAATGCAGAAAGTTCACTGAGGAGTCCAAAAAGGAACACACACACTACTTATGATATACTACCACGAGAAGGTCATTTCTGGGGCAAACACCTGTGCGGAAGTGGAAGGGACCCGGGGACCTTAGGAAATATGTATATGCTTGGGTGTCCAAAAAACAGGATGTGGAAACCGGAAATGACACAAGCATGGGAGTTTGAAACCTCATAAAGCTCAGAGCCGAGAGGAAGCTCAAGACAGAAAAACTCAGAAGCTCAGACGACAGAGACCTGGGCAGACCGCCTAGTGCTGGGAAGGCATAAGACCAAGTTCCCCTGTCTCTCGGGCACACCTTATCTCCTCCCACTCTTCATTCTCCAGCCGACAAAATGTAACTTAAGAAATAAAAATATGTCTCATATTTATACAACCAGTTTTTCGAGTCTTCTTTCTTTCCTGGACCCAACGGATCTTCACCCCACTATACAACAGATAGATAGATAGATAGATATGGACAGAGTGAGATAGATACATAGATAGATAGATATGGACAGAGTGAGATAAAAAGATAGATAGATACGGACAGACTGAGATAGATACATAGGTACATAGATAGATATGGACAGAGTGAGATAGAAAGATAGATACGGACAGACTGACATAGATACATAGATACGGACAGACTGAGATAGATAAATACGGACAGACTGAGATAGATAGATAGATACATATATAGATATGGACAGAGTGAGATATAAAGATAGATATGGAGAGACTGAGATAGATACGGACAGACCGAGATAGATATATAGATACGGACAGACTGAGATAGATACAAACAGATTGGATAGATAGACAAGACTGGATGCTGCAGGGTCAAACACTCCAACTTCTATTCCGACTGAAGATGATTACTGAAACTTTTGTATTATATATATATATATTAATATTAAGAATTAAGCACATGTGCATAGCACCAAGTATGGATGTGACTAGGCACACTTGTAATCCAGAGTAGATACCACTCATATTGACTGCTCCAAGAGACTCATGGTTTATCCTGACATCTGATAGCGATTCACTCAACAAGGGGTGTAAGCTGCTACCACAGGAATCATCAACATTTACCAAATGTACAAGTCTCTCTTTGGCCTTGTCATCAACAACATATCTAACAACTAGCATTCAAAGGGAAATTATGAATCACCACCACCCATATATGCTTCTCTTTACTTGGTAAATTAAGCAGTGGTGGTGGTAAAATTAAGTTACCTTGATGAAAATACTACCAATATGGTTTGAACCATAAATTCATGATTCAAAAAACAAACAAAAAAAAAACAAGTCTGATTAGTGACTCAATTGGGGCAGCATGCTGTGTTGGGTAATCAATTAAAAATTTGGAAAAGTGGATGATCAATGAATAAGTTTTATTGTGCAAAAAATGTATGTTAAAATAATTTATGCTATCCAATGAACAACAATTCTACGCGGTTAATTATACAATTATCTATGTTAATCCAAATACCTGAAATAAAATGAAAATAAAAATCATTTTATTGTAAATACTCAATCAACAACAACAATCTTTTGGGGGGATTGCTCAAAAGTCAATTAAATAGTTTTAGCCAAAAAATGTAACTGACTTCCGAGCACATTTTAGAACAACAATCCAAGACGTCATGATTTAAGACAATGTCGTCACATGATTTCAAATATTTTTTTCAAATCTGGATTACATCTGACGTTTACTTTTGATAAGTGTCAGACGAAAAAATTGCACAGGATACTGTGATGTTGTTGTCCCTGGCGACACAAGGGAGCGAAGTCCTCGAGTTACCTCCCTTGCCCCGACCCATAAG
>VCCN01006885.1:830647-847653 GCA_006491835.1 Architeuthis dux | reverse complement strand
ATAAAAATATTACTTATTTTATTTCTATCAATTAAATTAAACAAAAATATTATTTTATTTCTGTAAATTAAAGCAGACCAAGTTAGCAACTGAAGAAACTTTTGACAGTTTTGGTTAATGGTTTCTAAATGATTGCTTTGTGTAACTCATTTTCTAATCTTTGTCTTTAAAAATGAATTTGTTTTAAGTTTATGAGGATAATCCTATGAGGATAATCCTATGAGGAAAGGCTAAAAGTGTTAGGGTCAGAAAATAGTAGAGATCGGGGAGACTTAATAGAAATGTTTAAGATTATGCATGGTGTAGAAGTAGTAAAACCTGATGTATTTTTTACTAGAAGGTGGTACAAGGGACTGAGAGGCCAAGCAATAGAGTGGTGGAACTTTGGAATAAAATACCAGAATATGTAGTGCTATCAATAGATGTAAATGATTTTAAGAAGAATTATGATGTTTATTACACCACGGCAAAGATTTAAGGCCCTAAATATTGTGTAAATATGATTGGTATGATGTGTGCTTGTATATATAAATTGTATACTTTTTTTTCGCACTAAATGGTTTAAGGCCCTAGATATTGTGTAGATATGATTGCTATGATGTATGCTTGTATATATAAATTGTATACTTTTTTTCACACTAAAAGGTTTAAGGCCCTAGGTATTGTGTAAATATGATTATGATGTATGCTTGTATATACAAATTGTATACTTTTTTTTTCATGCTAAAATAGAATGTAAAAATTAAAAATCTTTTGTTTCTATTCCAGGTTTAAAGAATGTTTCCAACAACAAACGCATACAAAAATGTATGATCACAGGTCATGAAGTTCTGAATTATTTGCATCAAACATGTGTTCAAGAAACAGAATAAACTAGAAACCACAGCGAGCGCGCATACTCCTGCCAACACCACTGTCACTAAAAACTCAATGAAAATCAGTTGTAGTATAGCTGCTACACAGGGGAGGTAACTGGAAAAAAATCCTGGATCCTCTCCAATTCTCTTGTAGCCCAACCTTCAGCAAAAGGTGATTGAAATTCATTGAGAACTTTTAGAGATATTGTGTGGACAAACAGACAAACACGAGTGATATACATATACCTCTTCCAACTTCATTGTCCACCCTTCCACAAAATGCCATTGAAATTTATTGAGAACTTTTGGAGATATTGTGTGGTGTGAACATTTATGGATGCAAGGGAGTAAAGAATTCCTGGATCCACCACAAAATTTAATCACTTCTTCCATAGCCTATTGCCCACCCTCCCACAAAATGTCATTGAAATTCACTTTTGGAGATATCTTGTGGACAGACACGAGTGAATACCCTCTCCCAACTTCATTGGCAGATGTAAGTAACTTTGTCTGTACATAGACATGAGTGTAAATAAAAATGATTTAAGACAAATAGAAATTCAAGCTGGACATTCAAATGTATCTCAATTTGATTCCACTAGAAATGAAGATAAAACGGTCTTCCTTCAACTTCATCGTCACCGAATCCAGACAATAAACCACATATCCAGTCTCTGGTGACCGCAAAGAATATTTCATGGCAAAACGATTCACCTGTAACAACGACAAACTTCAACCCTGTTGACGTGAGCAGAAGATGAGAGACCTCGGAAAGTGTCGCTAACAAATCTGCCGTTGAAAAGACAGAAAATTGTCCAGAAATTTCCACAGGAGGCCCTGACGGTAGCAAATTCTATGTTCTCTCTCGGCAGCGCCCACCCGAACACCATGGGAAATACAGATGACAATACGCAGCAGACAACTCGCGCTGAACAGGTGTCCCTACTGCTTGAAAAAAACGGCCCAAATTCCAAAGCGGATAAGCAGAAGCACCCCCGTTGGAAACGCCCCCCTACTGAGCAATGCTCACATTGTGGAAAGATGTTCTCACGGCCCGCTGATCTTCGACTTCATATGCGTACACACACCGGGGAGCGGCCGTATAAATGTGATATATGCCCTAAAGCTTTTTCTCAGTCGAGCCACCTTACGAAACACCGCCGGGTCCATACGGGAGAACGTCCTTACAAGTGTGCATTATGCGATTTGTCCTTCACTCAGTCGAGTAATCTCAAAAAACATGTACGCACACATTTCAAAGTTGGGGAGAAGAAGAAAAAGAAAGCTTTAACTGCAGTAACTGGCGTCAGTGCGGGTTTAAGTACCCAGGGTAATTGTGCAAATTTACGGGTAGCTATCGCCGGTAATAACAATCTTAACAGCAACATCGGTAATAGCCGGCTATTTCACAAGTGCAAATTTTGCTGGCGTCAGTTTTTATCTTACACTGCCCTTCAAGTTCACATCAAAAAGCACATTCGTTGGCCACGCTCTACACCAACCCCTGCCCCAACCGTTCCTTCACCTTCTTTATCCCAGCCCCAGATACCAACTCCAACCATTCAGAGGAACCTTAGACCTAATTTTAACCAAACTCATATCCAAAGACTTTCGTCTTCGTCCGCTTCATTAACAGCAGCTCCCACAAATTACACCTATTCGATGGCTAGTTCTCAGCCTCCTGTTACTGATGTCATCAATGTCCGTGAAGGCGGACTAGCTAATCAAAATTCAGGTGAGGTTTCGAATAACCAGAATGAGTTTTATACCTGTGCCAAATGTCCTGCTCGTTACTCAGATCTCGGCGATTTGCTAACTCATGCCTGCCACGAACATGGCGGTGCTTTTCAATGTCGCTTGTGTCCAGCCATTTTTGTTCGTAGTCCCGATCTGGAGGCGCACAAAAACCTACACACTTTACAAGCGCGTCGCGAACTGGAACGAGATCGAACCCTGGAGAAATCGGTCAGCACAGCCGATACGGCCCCGCCAAACGTTGTCATCCAAAGCTTTCAGTGCAACCAGTGTGAGCTGAGATTTTCTCATTCCGAGGATTTCACCCGCCATCTCGAGGCAAAACACAGTCAAGAAAAAACCACAGCAGCCCCTGTGCGATCTCTGACTCTTGCTAGAAGATCCCTGCGGCGAGCCTTGATGACCCACCCTGCAACATCAACGCCACCACCTCAACAACACACTCCCTTAAGACCTCTGCGAAGACCAGAATCGAGATGGTCCCGCCCGCTATGGGGAAGTGCTACTCCTTCCTTTAAGGGAACGCTGGGAACTTCACGTGAATCAACACTATTTGGGAACCCCTCATTGGCAAATCTTAGAGGTAGTTCTGTCCGTAGATTGGGTGGTTTGCGGCGTCCGCACGGCTGTGTGCGTTGTGGCAAATCTTTTTTGCGACCTGGGGATCTCCGGTTGCATATGCGTACCCACACAGGAGAAAAACCTTTTAGATGTGACCTTTGTCCGAAGGCGTTTGCTCAAACTAGTCATTTGACCAAGCATAGAAGGGTACATACGGGTGAGCGTCCTTACAAGTGTGCCCTATGCAATTTAGGATTTACGCAGTCCAGCAATTTAAAGAAACACGTCCGGATACACTTTAAACCTGTATCAAATAACACTAATCACGAGCAAACCCCACAAGAGCCTGGCACCTCGGGCTGGAACGGCCATAACCAGAATGATGAAGATCAAGGGAAGAGACTATGTGCAAAAGAGGAGTTTTATCCATGTGGCTCCTGCCAGCTGACTTTTTTTACCCAAAGCGCACTTACTTCGCACATCTCGGAGTGTACAAGAAGCAAGGACAACAATTCTAGCGGAGAAGTGACGTCATTGTCAAACATCAATACCCCTAATTTTCAACAAAATTCAATTTTTGCGCCCCAGTTCGCTTCAGAGATGGGCCCCTGCTTAGCAAACCAGCCAGACATGGTCCAACCACAATCAGCAGCAAACAACCCTTGCGAAATTGAAGAGCAAAAACCCGAAACTCAGAGCGAGGTTTCCAACGGCAGCCAGGCATGCATAAAACAGGAAGTGAATGTCTCAGAATTACAAGAGGTCAAACCTTCGCCTCCTCCACCCCCGCCACCACCACAAATCAACCTTGATGATTTCCCAGAACCAGTGGAGCCCAAATTTGAAGTAATTGATTTGGAAGATTCCCCACCGCCCTCCACCTCTCCCCCCTCATCATCATTTCTGGGTCGACTTCTGCCACAGTTCCCTCAACAAGGACCCTCATTTACTACTTCTTCCGCCGCGCCACCTTTTGTCTCCTCAGCACCAACATCAACGTCGGAAGCAACAGGAACCCTACCATCAACTTCAATGCCAATGTTCACTCCGGCCGCAGATACTGTCCCCTTAACAACAGCTTCGGTATTTGACCCTGCAAATCCTCGACCCCACCTTTGTACAGTTTGTGGCAAGACATTTATCCGTACTGCCGACATTCGTCTCCACATGCGAACCCACACCGGAGAACGGCCCTTCCGTTGCGACCTTTGCCCTAAAGCATTTTCACAAACTAGTCACCTCACCAAACATCGGCGGGTACATACGGGAGAGAGACCTTATAAGTGTGCAATCTGTAGCTTGGCCTTTACCCAGTCAAGTAATTTAAAAAAACACGTTCGGACACACGCCCGAAAGCGTTTAGGCTCAACAACACCAAGGTTTGCTTCAGGCCCACCCGATGTCTTGTCCGAAGACCTCACATCCAATCTGCCTGGCTCGGAAACAACCCAGTCAGAAGATATCCCGCCAAATCAAGAAATACCATCTCTTTTGATTGAAAATCTCGAAGACGTTGAGTCAAGTTTTGTTGTCAATCTTGAAAACCCTGCTCTAGATTCAGGCGGTGTTAAAACCGAAATTGAATTCCAGCCGAGTGAGAACATCCCTCAAACTGAATCTAATTCTGTTAACCCTGGAATTGACTCCAATTTGGGCCAATTTCAGGTAAAGACCGAATGTTCAGATCTGGGCCCTTCTTTGACTTTGAATGAACAGCTACAAAATGACAATGCTTATTCCAAAAATAACCCTGACTCATTTTTTCCTGCAGGTTTTGAAAATCAAACCAGTTATACGAATTTGACTGGATCTCTCGTGAAGCAAGAACCGCCTCCCTTGTCAAGCCAGGCCCAGCTTTTTCCAGTAGAGCTGCCAATATTTCAGAAGACGTCTGAAGCTGACATTCCCAGTTTTAGTGGATCCACGTCGTTTTCAGCGACTCCTTCCGAGGGCCAGCTCGAGTACCTGTCGACCACCTCCACCGACGGGCAGGTTCTGACAACCGTCGTACAATCAATAACCACCCCAAACCTCTTTGAAACAGACGTCATTGATATTGACGATGACGACGACGACGAGGATGACGATGATGGCGACACCAATGACAATGCTGCCGACTTCTCACAGGAATCAAACGCTGGCTCAAAACAAACTTCGCCGGCATCTGATTTAGGGACGTCCGCCACCAAGAAATTTCCCTGCACTTATTGTAGCAAGACGTTCAGCAGGTCATCCGATCTGGTGGCCCATACGCGTATCCACACCGGTGAACGGCCGTTCTCTTGCGATGTTTGTGGACGAACTTTCACTCAGCTGAGTCATTTGACCAAACACCGTCGGGTACATACGGGGGAGAGGCCATACAAGTGCCAGCAGTGTGGGTCTGCCTTCAGTCAATCGAATAACCTTCGTAAACACATGAAAACTCACCGCAAGTAATTTTGACTTTTAATTCCAGAATTGAATTTTAAGAAAACTGGAAAGCACTCGGAAAGTGCATACCTCTGCCAACACCATTGTCAGGGGGAGGTAATTGTGCATGGATCCGCCCCAAAATTGAATCCCTTCCATAGCTCATTGCCCACCCTTCCACTAAATTTCATTGAAATTCATTGTGAACTTTTGTACATATCGTGTGGACAGACATGAACTTTTGGTGATATTATGCGGTGTGGATATATAACTACGACGTAGGGAGGTAATTGTACATGGATCCGCCCCAGAATGTAATCACTTCTTCCGTAGCTTATTGCCCACCCTTCCACAAACTTTAAATTTATTGAGTACATTTGGAGATATCGTGTGGACAGAGAGAAAGACAGACACTACCGAAAATACATATACCTCTCCAACCTTTTTATCAGCCTTTTAAGTAAGACATCGGCGGGGTGAGGGGCCCTACTCTGCCATGCTGGCACATGCTGTGTGTGGAGGGAAGAGATGGATACATACCTTTCCCAAGGGCATTAGTACGAATTGAACACAAACTGTTTCAGCCAGAGTTTGAACTCTGATCGCTGATCCCATTTTCCATGCTGTTCACCGCTCTGCCACCTCGCACCTACTAAATTGAAATACCTTGTGTTTGGGACATAAACCTGTCTTCAATTATGTTATTTTTAAAAAAAATCCAAATTTAAATCATGAAAGTTACCAAAATCACTTGTTTTCAATATATTTTCCAAGGTTAGGTTAAAGTTATCAGATCAACATCTGGAAGGTTCTGTACTAGGTATGTTCACGTAACTTTTTACGCAACTTTCAAAAAATCTTTGATACCATATTTTGAAAACATATTTAACATTTTTTTAAATGTCGTGAAATTTTGAAAACATATTTAAAAATTTTTAAATGTTGTTCTGAACAAATTTTCATTAATTATAACGTGAATTAAACTGTTTTTGAGCAAAAACATAAATCAATACGTCATAATTAGGTGTTGACAGCTGCTGTCAATCGATCTATAGCCTCGTTTTGACTACTGATTATGGCTGGCATAAAGGCAATAGTTTTAATTGAATTTGAAAGCTTTTTCTTGAAGGAAAAATTACAAGAACCAACCCTTGAAAGACTTTATAAGGGCTGCATCAACAATTTTGTCTAGAATGACTCTTTCAATTAGTTAAACATTGAATAAAAAAACGTGGAGTCGGTTTTGACACAAATGGCCTTCCATAAGCTTCTAATGAAAAGTAACCAAAAAAAGGAAAATTATATGGTAGATCAATATTTGTCATTATATCATTTTCTTTTATTCATTCAACATCGGTTTGTTTCATCCAAATATTGGAAGAATAAAAAAAATTTGCAAAGTTGGACGCCTTAACCGTCAAAAATGAATCGCATCATAAGGACTGATTTGACCGATCACACTAAAGAAGCTGACATTTTTTACTTTAGTACTTACATAGTATTTCTATTTAGTCAAGTACTAAGCTGGCACAGCAATGACTGTTTGGGTTTTAGTAAAAAACAATTATTTTATTTTATTTTTTATTAAATGAAGTATTGTAAACCATTTTTATTAATTTTTGACTACTATTTACATTCATCCTAATTTTTAGTTTGTTTAATCACAATTTCAGTAAGGCCGGCACGGCAGTGTTATTGTTTTGGTTTTAGTAAAAAAGGCAATTGATTATTTTATTATTTAATTTTTATTTAGACAAAGTATTGTAAATCATTTCTATTAATTTTTAACTACTATTTACCATCATCTTAACTTTTAGTTATTTTTTTAATTCCAATTCAACTTGGTTTTAGTAAAAAAGCTATCATTCATTCATTGTAATTTCTTAAAAAAACTACTAAAAATTAAGATGAGGGTAAATAGCAGTCAAAAATTAATAAAAATGGTTTACAATACTTGATTTAATAAAAAATAAAATAAAATAATCATTTTTTACTAAAACTCAAACAATCATTGCCATGCCTGCTTAGTAGAAAAGTAAAAAAAAAATGTTAGCTTCTTTAGCAGTGATCAGTCAGATCAGTCCTGATGATGTGATCCATTTTTGACGATTAAGTCGTTCAACTTTGCCAAAAATTCAAAGAATTTTGAAATTAATTGAAATATTAAAAAAAATCTCTATTAAAAGATTTTTATTTTGATATTTTTTCTTTTGCGGAAAATAGCCATAAAATATAAGCTAACAAATGAAACTGAACGTTTGCCAAGAGCAATATTTTACTTTATTTTCCAGTTTTTTTTAATTCATAAGTAAGGCTTTCATACGGAACTTGGTAAACCATTTTTTTAAAAATTGAAAACAGAATTTATCTTTCAATGGACTTCTCTTTAATATGTGTAAAAATCATTAAGATCCAAAAATTATAAGTATACTAAATTATCAACTTAATTAATGGGGGTTTATAATCATACTTGCCAAGTACTAGTACAGGGACTAATTCATTAGTATAATGAATACCTGTATATGAAAAGACTGCGATAGAAATATGTTAACTAAGATAGATATGGATAGACTGAGGTAGATATGGACAGACTTAGATATGAAAAAACTGCAGTAGATATATAGATAGATAGACAAGATAGTATTTTTCATGAAATTTGGAATGGAAACTTCTTTTTAAAAAGATTTGTTATTTCTGAATATTTTATTAAAATCCAATAAATAAATGATTTTTGTAAATTTTAAAATTCAGGTGTTTTCTGCATAAAAACTTTCGTGCATATTTTTGAACATACCTACATCAATACATTCCACGATGGTTAGTAAGAAACAAAGCTCAGTGATGGAAGAAATGGAAAAACTTTTGAGTGTGTGGATGGACAACCAGCATCAGCGCTGTATGCCTGTAAGCCGTGACTTAAATCAGGCCATAGCACTCTTTGAAGATTATTATTATTATTGCTATTTATATATCAAAATACTTGAAGTCCTAAAGAGCATGAGGTCGCACGTAAGCAAACATGGCTGAAAAACCTGAAATGCTCAAGGGAGCACAAGTCTTTCTTGCAATACTGCCAATTTTCACAACAATCTGCCCACAAGTAAAGACACTATAAACATTTGAATAAACAAACCATTTTTAGCTCAATCATTACAGGACTGGGCTTTGGACGTGGAAAACTTTCAACAGGATGTTAAGAGTTAAGGCTGGTAAAATATACCATTGATTATTATTAGGGTATAGCTGTACTGTACAAACCTTTTCTTTTACAATGCTCTGTACAATATTCAGTATTTAAAATAGTAATGCTTGACTTCCGAAAATTTGGACTGACAAACACCAGGAACCTCTCCTGTTAATTATTGCAATGATTATTGCATATCTGACTTCATAACTTATCAATGGCTCCAACACCTGAACTTGTCCTTGGTTAGCCTGTGCCTGTCTGCCATAAGTGAGCTTATGTGCTGATGAAAGAGGGTAATGTTAGCAATACGCATAAGAGAGATCTTTCTTTCTCTGCCTGTTCCTGCAGTGGTAAAAGGGATGAAAATGCATGGGTTACAATGCATATGGTAAATAGTGCAATGACATGAAGATGCAAGCAATTAATAACTGTGAATACTTTGCAACAATAATAAGAGGTATATTTATTACAGAAGAATAACAATAAGGTATTTCTTAGCTGTTGAGAACAAGATGAAAGAATGCATTTAAAGAGTTTGTATACTACTTAGTAAAGTGTCTTTCGTTGGTTAAGAGATGTTAAGGAAGAGAGTGTGTGTGTGTGTGTGTGTGTGTGTGTGTGTATGTATGAATGTGTACGTACGTAATCGAAATTCGGAACAGCCATAGATTTGTTTAGGCAACAAATCTGGAACTGAACGAAGGACGAAAATTGTTTGTCTTCCTATAGGAAGAGGTGAGTGGTGGATGTGTGGCTGTCGAAATATGGTCCGTTGAACTGGGTATCGTCAAAATCCCAAGATAAAATGTAAGGTGACAAGAATACAAGGGTTTGCCAGACTTGTTTCTACAAAGGGTATCATGTTGTGAGTCAAGTAAATTATTTTCATGTCCTGAAAGTTGGTTATCTAAAAGCACTGGCGGACAAGATAACTTTATTTCTTGGAATAAAAATCTGGGTGTTCCAAAGGAAAATTTGTATGTAAAGTGGTTTCACTTGTTGACCGCAGTGTGTGAGTGCAAAAATACATGTGTCCATTACATATGTTCCTAAACGTGTAGCACTAAATGAAACGGTGCTACACAGGGTCATTATTATTACATAGGACAAATAACATGTCCAGAACACCTCTCTTCACCTTGCTGTTGCACTGCTAGTTTGATGGAATGGTGGAATGGCTGTGTATCTCATCTGGTAGTACTCTTTCTGGAGCCGGTGAAATATCATTAGGTGTCAATCTATATTATTACATGATGTTTATGTGTTTATTCCATTACACATGCAAGGCTGGTTTAAGCTTAATAGGGGCCTGGGGCACAGGTCAACTTGGGGCCTCTCTACCCTAAAGATATATAACAAGCAAGGAGGTTCAAATTGGATCTAGCTGACCAAAGAGTTAATGTAAAAAAATAATTTTTCATTTTAAACTATGGCCTACTCAGGGCTCCCTAAATCTGCCTTAGAGTCTGGAGGCCTGTGCCTCAAGTAACATATGGCACAATAACCAAAGTGTACAGTATACAGTTATTTCAAAGACTCTCCATGATGCTGTGTTTTATTGTTCATTATTTATTTTGGAAATACAACATTACGAAAAATATTTTGGTAAAGATCTACATCCGTTAACCAAGTTGAAAAATTTGTTTTTAGAAAAAAATGTCTTTTACAAAGGGATTCTATTTACAATGTAGCTGTATGATAAGCTGGACCATTACTTTCAGTCTGTTGTATGGAAGTGAGGCTTTGAAGCATGTTGTTACTTCCCTTGTGAGGCTTCTTTGATATTTTAATGACGAGTTTTCAGTGCTTTCATTAAGGTTTTTTGCACAAAAATAGTCATTAAAATATCGAAGAAACCCAGTTAACAACCTTCACAAGGGAAGTAACAACATACTTCGAAGCCTCGCTTCCTTACAACGGACTGAAAGTAATGGTCCAGTTTACCATACAGTAACATTGTAAATAGAACCCCCTCATAAAACCTTAATAAACATTTTTTTAGGAAGATTGTTAGGGTCTAATGGATTAAAAGCACAAAACATTACTGGCAAAAAAAAAATTGTTTCTATTTTTTTCCGACTTGGTTAATGGATGTAGATCTTTACCAATATTTAAAGAGAGAGAGCTATAGATAAGCAGTGCTAAGTGGTGTAGTACTGTACACTCTTCTCAGGGTTTCTTAACCCTTGCCAGACTCTCTTTTGACAACAGTCTACAAATTTTGGAGATTTTAATTTCGGAAACTAATATAGCCTGAAAAGGCGATACCAGATTGAAAAAAAAAACAAGTCCTTTAAAAATCTTGATCTCTTTGAAATTTTGTATTTTTTTAAATGTCAAAACTAATAAAAAATTTTTTAAGATTAGCTGTTTATTTGCAGTGTTCTTATTTTCAAACTGTTATCCTCATCTTTATTATTATTAGCACAAGTTTTCAGCTGCTGTACCCTCTGGTCTTCATAAGGTTTTTGTCATACTCAAGTCAAGTACAGGCGTCCCCTATTATAACGGGTGTTGGGGTCCAAGAAAGCCAATCATATTATAGCCAAGTCGTGATAACTGCGGGTGTGGATATGAGCGATATTCAAGGACAGGTGATAGATGAAAGATGGTAAAATAACTACAATACAGTTCAGTATTTAAAAACAAAATATTTACATATCTGCATCAATGACTTAACCCTTTCCCGAGCTCCTGAGGGGAAACGGGAATAGTTTTGTTCATTCATATAGGTAAAAACTTTTGGGGTCCATGTCCCACCTGCCTGATATCAAGAAATACACTATAACGAACCACGTATTATCGGGGAACGCCTGTATCTTGTCATTATCCTTTATGGCAGGTCCTCACTACTTCTTAGGCATTTGAAAAGGATCTTACTATATAAATGCATTGGATTTCAATTTTACTGTAGTAATCGATTGGAAGGGAGATTTTACTACATGAAATTTTACTATAGCAATGCATTTACTAAAGAAATGCACTAGAAAAGAAATTACTATAGCAATGCAGTTGATACTGATTTTACTAAAGAAATACATTAAGAAAGAATTTCATTATAGTAATGGACTTGATGAGGATTTTATTATAGAAATACATTGTGAAAGTGACTTTACAATAGTAATGCAAAGAAGTTAATTTTACTGTAGAAATGCTCTAGAAAGGAAATGGTGATTTTACTATAGGATTTCACTGGAAAAAGAATTAAAAAAATATATTGGATATGGATGTTGCTGTAGAAATACAATTGAAGGGTATTTGATTTTCATACAAATGCTTTAGCAAGGTATTTTACTATAGATGCGTTGGAAAGAGGATTTTAATATAGAAATGCATTGGAAAGGATTTGATAGGTTTGTATATGATGGGATCTTATTGTAGAATTGCACTGGAATTTTAATGTTGTAATACACTGGAAGGAAGATGTTATTACGATTTTTGCTATAGATATAATCGACTGATTTTACTATGGAAATATATTAGAAAGATTATTTCATTATAAAAATAAATTGAATGGGGATTTTACTATAGAAATGCATTGGAAAGGTGGTTTTAGTATAGAAATGCATTTGAAAGGTGGTTTTAATGTATGCAGTGGAAAGGGAACTTTTTTTTATAAAAATGTATTTGAAAATACATTTTACTACAGAAATGCATTGTAATGCAGATTTTAGTTTAGAAATGCATTGAAAAGGTGAATTTCTATAAAATGCTTGGATGGGGATTTTACTGTAATAATGCACTGGAAAGGGTTTTTACTACAGAAATGCATTGTATTGGAAATTTGACAATAAAAACTATAGAAATGCATTCAAAAAAAGGATTTTACTATAGTTTGCATTAGATGCGGATCTTATTAGGGAAATGCATTGGTGGTTTTACTATAGAAATGCATTGAATGGTGATTTTACTAAAGAATTGCATTGGAAGGGATATCTTACCAAATAAATTTATTGGAATGTGGTTTTATTATAAAATTGCATTGGAAAGGGGTTTTTATTATAGAAATCTATTCAACACCCAGAATTATTTCACATCTCCGATAATCATCTTGGCGCCCCTTCAGTACCAGATTAACTATGTAGCAAAAGTATCATATGCTACGTGCCACACAATTTCAAGGGCCCCGCACTAAATGCTTGCCAGCTATCAATTCCGATCCAGTGATTCTGCACTTGCTCTATTACTATAGTACTATACTGCAATTTTAGCTAATTATCACCTTTTTAATGGGAGCATTGTATCTATGTGATACATTTACAATGCATAACTATGAAGGTATTTTCTATAGTTTTGAGAAGGGTCATTAATATTCAAATGGTTCTTTTCTATAGTTTTGAGAAGGGTCATTAATATTCAAATGGTTCTTCGGACGATTGAAATCCTTCTTGTTATTTGTGTTGTAAACACAACGTTTCGGCAGATCCATTCTTCGGCCTTCTTCAGGTGTAAAATCCGAGTGTTAAATCGAAGTTATGTTTAAAGGGTATAACATTTTATAATTATTTTATTTTTATACAGAAGTTATGTTTAAAGTTTAACCCATCACACTCAGATTTTACACCTGAAGATGGCTGAAGAATGGATCGCCCGAAATGTTGTGTTTATAACACAAACAACAAGAAGGAGTTCAATCGTCCGAAGAACCATTTGAAAACTATGAAGGTATTTGAAATTGTAGTTATAGCCACTGCACAAAGAAGAAATGAAAACTAAGTAATACTATTATTGAAATGTCATGGTTATCTGGTTGTATAGCAAATGAAAAAATGTAATTACCTTGCAAATAAAAATGTATGTGTTTTAATATTTATGTATATTTTCTTAATTTGGGTCCCCTTTATAATAAATGCTGCAGGCCCTGCACTAGTTTTATCGAGGCCCTGGGCCCCTTGCTAACAAACTGAACGATGGATTCTGAGCCATTTCCTATAAGAAATTGCAGGAGGGGAAGAAGGGGGTTAGGGTAAAACCCACACTTGCAGAGAATGTGTCTTGTTTGACAAATTACACATGCAAATTAAAAAACGGGGTCCTCTGTTGATCAGCAGGGCATGCATATTCATATCATGGTTCATGAATATGCAAATCACGTCTTAGGAATATTCATCAACATGTCTCCACGTTATGGCAGTTGGAGTAACTGACAAAAGAAAGAGAAAATTATTAGCATAGATAGATACAAACTGAGATTGATCTATCTATCTATCTATCTTATCTAGCTAGCCAGCCAGCTATCTCAGTCTATTTGGATCTATCAATATATATAGAGATATGAACGGACTAAATAAATAGTCCGTTCATATCTATCTATCTATAAATATGATAGTCCGTTCATATCTATCTATAGATATTCTTGAAAAATCTGATTTTGCATTTTATTTTGACTGTTTATATTCTGTTTATTTTATCCATTTTCCTTTTGAATTTGGAAAATCCTACTCTCAGACACATGAGAGGCACCCCCAAACACTTGACACCCTGGGCGACTGTCTGTGTTGCTGGCACCTAGCTCTGGCCCCGATGGGTGGTACCAACAGCAGATAGACAGAGCATGGGGAGATGTGGATTCATGCCTTTTCCAAGAGCGGTTTATTTATTCCAATTTCCATGCTGATAAGTGGCATACCATCTGGACAATGCATCTCTACTGTAAAAAACCCTTTTCCAATGCAATTCTATAGTAAAATCCTCTTTTGAATACATTTCTATAGTAAAATGTCTTTCTATAGTAAAATACCCTTTTCCAGTGCATTTCTATAGAAAAATTCTTTTTTCAATCTATTTCTATATTAAAATCCCTTTCCAATGCATTTTTATACTAAAAGCCCTTTCTATTGCATTTCTATAGTAAAATCTCCTTTTCAATATATCTATAACCAGAAAGCACTCAGAGAGGGCATATCTCTGTCAACACTGCCCTTGGTAATTTTAGGAGATATCTTGTGAACAGGGGAAAAAATTGGCAATATTGTGTTTTTTACATAAAATGGGGAGGTAATTGTGCATGGATCCGCTCCCAAATAGAATCAGTTCTTCCTTTGCCTATTGTCCATCCTTCCAGAAAAATCTGAATGAAAATCAGGAAAGAAAAGAATATGGTGATATTATGTGTTTTGGACATATAACTACGACGTGGGGGAGGTAATTGTGAATGGATCCGCTCCAAAATTTAATCACTTCTTCCTTTGTTTATTGTACACCCTTCCAGAACATCTGAATGAAATTGATTTAGAACGTTTGGAGATATCTTGCAGACAGGAAGGAATATGCACCAACAAACAAAGAAAATAACAGATGCGACCAAAAACATATACCACTTTTCAACTTCGTTGACAGAAATAAAATCTCTTTCTGATGCATTCTATAGTAAAATCCTCATTCCAATGCAATTCTATAGTAAAATCCCCATACAATGCTTTTCTTTAGTAAACTCTCTTTCCATTACATTTCTATAATGAAATCCTTTTCTGATGCATTATATACTAACATCCTCTTTCCAATGCAATTCTATAGTAAAATCCCCATATATAGCATTTCCCATTATAACATCCCATACAATGTATTTCTACAGTAAATTCCACAATGTTCGTTATGATACACGTGTTCGCCGCATTTATCGAAATTCGTTCGGTAAATCCAAAATCAGTTCGGATAGATTCGCGAGTTCGTTAAAGCCGAAATTCGTTATAGCGAGGGTTTACTGTCTTTATTGTCTATTGATACGAAAATTATGGTAAGTAAGTCAGTACTATATCAAGTTAGTTTATCGTATCGGTTGCTATATCATTTTATACTATGGGTTGGCTACGTTTTTGGAAGATCTGGTACGTTTTAGGATGTGGAATTTGTACGTGTGATAAATCTTTTTGGCAGCCCTGCCTGTGGTGGGGGTGGGGGTCGATAAGGGATCAAGGATTCCATGAAGGGGGTCGATGGTCTAAAAAGGTTGGTCTAAAACAAGGCTACAAATGTGGTGCACCCAGTATGGACCGAATTCACTATGATAGTCATAATCTGTGAGACTGGCTGGCGAGCCATGGATCTACGGCGAGACCCCCTCCCGTCATGTGTATATAGATTCGCTGAAATCAAGAAAAGACACGAATGGGCGTAAAAGAATCGCACCCTCCCCCCTTTCTGATGTGGAAACTCACGTACAAAAGCCTCTAAGGGGTCGGGAGCTAGGGTTTCTTGGGTAGAGCTGTCTTGGTCGATACGATCTGTTCATTGATATAAATAGAGACTCCAGGGAGCGAACATACTGAAAGGGTTAAAATAGGAAAATAGGATGGCTAAAGGACGAGGGTGTGGGGGTGGTGGGTGCACGCCTTTCTAAAATTGCCCTCGGGGGCCGTGCAAAGGCGCATTTACTCCGGAACCTTTTTACGGAAATCACTTTGACTTTCTCTCTCGTTTTCAATTACTTGGCCTTTTCTTTTCACACACACACACACACACACACACACACACACAAATTAGAAACGGATGGAAATGAACCCGTGGACCGGAAATAGATTCAGCGCCATTTTCTTCCCGTGTCTTTCAGATGACAGAGCAAATCACGTTTAAACGACTCACGTTATTTAAAAATCGGTTTCAGCTTCAGAAAAAAAACCGACAAATATTCCTTTAGGGCAATCTTTGCAATAACGCACTTAGGAAAACGGACATTTTGAATAGCTAAAAGTGGCTAGTTTGTCAAAATATGGTTAAAATTGGATAGATTTAATTGCCAGGTAACTGTATACGCCCCAAAAACACATACAAAGGATCCAAGAAGTATAAATAAATATAGATAAAATAAATATTTCTATAGATATTTTCTATAGCTTTGAGAAGGGCCATTAATATTCAAATGGTTCTCCGGACAATTGAACTCCTTCTTGTTACTTGTGTTGTAAACACTCAGATTTTACACCTGAAGAAGGCCGAAGAATGGATCGGCCGAAACGTCGTGTTTACAACACAAATAACAAGAAGGAGTTCAATCGTCCGAAGAACCATTTGAATAAATATTTCTATATAAACAGCGGTACCGTTAGATCGAGAATAACGTTATTTGAACGTATCTGATCAATACGTTGTATATTTATACTTTTTGGAGCCTTTGTATGAATCTTTGGAGCGTATACAGTTACCTGGAAATGAAATCTACCCAATTTTAGCCATTTTTTATTTTGAAAAATCTATCCCTTCAAAATGGTCGTTCTCTTAAGTGCGTTATTGCAAAG
>VCCN01006885.1:798985-809510 GCA_006491835.1 Architeuthis dux | reverse complement strand
TCTGTTCATATCTATCTATCTATCTCACTCTGTTCATATCTACCTATCTCACTCTGTCCATATCTATCTATCTCACTTTGTCCATATCTATCTATCCCAGTCTGCCTATATCTATTTATCTATCTACATATCTATTTCAGTATGTTTCTATGGGGTACAGCACTTTCATCTACACCCCTTTAGCAAATATCCGTTCTGTCTAAATCACTTTAGTCTAAAATAACCTTTGTTCCAACAATATATCCAAAAGTTCCCAATTAATAATGATCTGGGTGGAAAACGTTTTTTCCATGTTATCCATATCTTGATTGTTTTGATATTCATTATTCCTTTTGTTGCAGGCTGGTCTCATAGGATTCGATAAGCCAATCAGCATTCATCTCTTGAAGACTGATTATGAAAAGTACTTATCACTTCTCGAAGCACAGAAACCGTTTTGGGAACCTGGTAAGTGGTTCAATCTACTTATATAATGAACAGTGTGATTTTCTTGGTTCCCTGTCCATAATACTGGACTCTTCTGCTCTATGGTAACAAAATACCTCCTACCCACCATTTGAAACTATGGACTCCACCCGGTTAACGTTGTATAGCAATGATCAGCAAGCTAATCATGCTGTCCGTTGTTAGTGGGTTCGATCTTCATTGGACTTCTCACTATGGATGGTCTGATACCAAACTATGCTAAGTTAACAAATCATATTAAGAAAAAATAATAAGAAAAAACATCAGGATACATGCTGTATAGCAATGATCAGCAAGATAAACCTGGTGGCCATTCTTAGTGGGTGCAATCCTCATTGGATCTACCAGTATAGACAGTCTGATACCAACTCATGCTAATTTGATATATACTTCTATATAATGAGCAGTGTGACCTTTCTGTTTTTCTGTCCATGACACTAGACTCTTCCACTCAGGTGTAAAATGTTGCTGATAAAAATATCTCCTACCCACCATTTGAAACTATGGACTCTTTAACTGAAACAAATTCACTATTTTTTTTTTAATTTAAAATTCTTTTAATTTAAAATTGAATTTAAATTTAAAATTGCCATTGGTGAAAAAGGCCTGGCCTGACTAATATATCTGGTGAATGTCAACTTTGTACAATGTACAGTTGTCGAATAATTGCGGTGAATACACACAGTCACAGGCAGATATTTCTTCAATTATAGTTAAATGTGCTAAAGTTGAATTAGTAACAAATCTCTGACATCACACAAACTGTTGTGACCAGGGCCAGCCCTAGGCTTCCTGCCAATCCTAGGGTTCCTGCCAATCCTAGGGTACCTGCCAGCTCTTGGGTACCTCTCAGTCCTAGGGTACCTCCTAGCCCTTGGGTTCCTGCCAGCCCTATGGTACCTGTCAGCCCTAGGGTACCTGACAGCCCTAGGGTACCTGACAGCCCTATGGTTCCTGCCAACCCTGACCAGCTTAACTTAGCTTTGTTGTCAGTCATGAGAATTTCCATTACCAATTGTTTCTCTTAGTTTTGCCAAAACAGAAAATATTAAACTGTCAGATATTCCTGAAAAACCTGTCTTCACATCAGTATATTTTTACTGTTTTTTAATCTGTTTAATTTATTAATTTCCCCATTTTTAATCACAACACTGGTTTATTGCTGGGTTTAGGTTATTCAGGTGTTCTGATATTTATATGTATCTCTCTATGTATCTGGACTTCACCAGCCCTAACCGTTCACAGTAGAAACTTTAAATTTTGCACAATCAATGAGTAGGGAAAACTGTTTGTTTTGTTTTTGAAAATTCCCCCGCTAAATAGGTTTTTAGAGGTGGCTTCAATATGCAATGTAAGTTTATGATAAATTGGACACTAGTTTGTGCCTGCTCATTTAAAAAAAAATTCAGACCATTTTTAGTGATCACAGCCCAACAAAAGGCGAGAGAAGTAACTTATTCATTGATCACCTCTTTTTCCAACTTTTTAATTTAACCCCCAACACAGCATATATGGGTGGCAGTGATTCATAATTTCCCTTGGAATGCTAGTTCCAATTGTATTTGGAAAGTCATACAGTCCCAGACACATGACAGGCACCCCTAGCACTTGGCGCCTTGGGCGACCGACTGTGTTGCTGGTACCTAGGTCCAGCACTGATTGTCACCCTCGGAGAGCCATCTAAGAACATGAGAAGAAAAGAATTAAACTATTGTTTATTTTACAGGATCCCAATTTGAGGGCCGGCACGGATTGTTACCCTCGGAGAGCCATCTAAGAACATGAGAAGAAAAGAATTAAACTATTGTTTATTTTACAGGATCCCAATTTGAGGGCCGGCATGGATTTTCACCCTCGGAGAGCCATCTAAGAATATAAGAAGACAACTATTAAACTATTGTTTATTTCACAGGAACCCAATTTGGTTATCACATGTTCTCATGGGGATATTTTGTCGATGCTCTTTTAATGAAAGTTGACCCTAAGAAGCGAATGTTGGACCAAATCTTCCGAGAGGAGATAGCTGAACCATTTGGTGAGTAGATTTTAGTCAAATGACAAGCCTGAAAGTCAGACCATAGATGCGCTAGTTCTTTTCTTGTGTGAAGATCTAGCAAGGTTAGTGTTGCCAACTTTATTTTAAAGTTTACACCTAAAATCCAGTCAAAAAGCAAAACACCTAGAAACATTATATAACTAAAATCTAGGAAATATATTACATATTATTAATAAATTAAATTCGATTTTAATCTTCAACATTTATTTTATCAAAATATTACTTAATTTATTAAAAATATTACTTATTTCATTACTGTAAATTAAATAAAAATATTACTTATTTGTATTAAAAATCATCTAAATAGCGATTTGTCATCACATCAGCCCGGAATCAGTGTTAGCGATTACTAAACGGGCGCCATAGATCGTATAAATGAATAAAGAAATGAGCGCTGTGCAGAGATCAAACCCACGTCCACCCTGGAAGCAACCTATACGCGGTCAGGCTCTATTCCAACTGAGCTAACGGTGCCCTGCTGATGTGGATTCTCAATTAATTATTAATTAATTAATAATTGTCTTTATAATTATCACATTCTATTGGATACAAATTTATCCATTCCTTGATTTCATACTGTCGACACAGGGGGCCACTTCATATCACGTATTTTCCTAATACGATCGGTTAGAATAAGGAGGCGAGCAAACGTGTATGTTTCCAACCGCTGCCTTGCCAATAGAGCGCTGTTAGCTCAGTTGGTATAGAGCAGGACTGCATATAGGTTGCTTGCAGGGTGGACGCAGAATAAATCACCACACAGCGCTCATTTCATTTATACGATCTAGGTCGCCCGTTTAGTAATCGCTAACACCGATTCCGGGCTGATGTGGGTTCTCAATTAATTATTAATTAATTAATAATTGTCTTTATAATTAACAGATATATATATCTAAAATCTAGGAAATATATTACATATTATTAATATATTAAGTGTGACTTCAACATTTATTTTATCAAAATATTACTTAATTTATTAAAAATATTACTTATTTCATTACTGTAAATTCAATTAAATATTTTATCATCTAAATAGAAATTTCTGACATCTAGACGCAACCAAAGACATCTACAGTATTGCCCATAAATAAATACACACCTACCACTATGTTATAGAAATGTAATTTTCTTCTAAACGAAATAAATTTTATTATTTCTAGTGTAATGTGTAATGTTCCACTAAAAATAATAAAACCCTGTTTGGTTTAGTAGACAATTAACTTTCTAGTAGAAAATGGTAGGGGTGTACTCATTTATGGGCGATACTGTAAATTTAGATGAAAAACATCTACATTAGCAACACTGAGCAAAGGACGTAACTCCCATTTCAGTATGTCAGCCCACCAGTCAGTCAATGACAGCAATAGGTGCTAGCACATCTAAAAATCTATCAATGGTATGTACGAAACAGTCACTTGAGTGATGATTGTAAAGACTCACGCGTGTATTGAATCTGGAAGGTGTGAGTGGTATAGTAGTAAACAATGCTGACAATGGAATCGGTGAGCTAAGTTTACCTTCACTTCGTCTTAAAGCCCTTGGGAAAGGCATAAATCCATCTCTTCCCCCCCCCCCAAGCCAGGGGTAAAATAGTAGGGTAGACTGGGCTCACTAAACCTTACGACAGGCAACCAGTCTAGGAGAAAGACAACTCTGATTCCAAACTAGGGAGTGGAGCCCACTTAAGACTGTTGGATGCCAAAGTTGACATCCTTCTGGCAGCTCCTGCAACCAAGCTGATGCCAAACTGGGGGAAAATAAAGAGAATCATATGAAGTGAAGAGACAGCAGTTCCTTCTCCGGCTGTGGTCAGTTAAGCATCACATTTGTCTTTGTCCTTGTTCCTTTTGCTTCATCTTCCTTTTCAGTGAGATTCCCACGAGCTGGGAGACACTACAATGGGGTAAACAGAAGTTTTTAATTTCAAAGGAGGTAACCCTTATAACATAGGATTCAGGTGTTTCTTTATCCTTATCTGGTCGGGTTTGGGCCTATTGAGTAGCAGAAGCCACACCGGGTTGAACTCTGCACTTGTCTGAATAATGCATTCAGATATGATCAGCCATTCCACATTTTTCTATCTCACCCTTGATTATGGCTGGAGAAAAAAAGGCGAGACAGAGAATGCTGTTGGAAACAGAGAAAAATCAAAGAGGCAGCTCATATCAACATGTTGACTGAATGTGTGGAGTTCAACCTGATGCGGCTTCCGCTGCTCAACAGGCCCAAACCCGACAAGACAAGGATAAAGAAAAACCCAAATCCTATGTTATAAGGGTTACCTCATTGAAATTAAAAACTTCTGTTTACCACATCACATTCAGATATTACACCTGAAGAAGTCCGAAGTATGGATTGGCCGAAATGTTGTGTTAATAACACAAACAACAAGAAGGGGTTCAATCGTTCGAAGAACTATTTGAATTTGTTCTTTAAAGGCAGTGTAGAGTTATCTCCCCTTTCCAACGTCCATTTCTTGTTTGGCTTAGAAGTAGCCTTTCGATGGGGTTGCCATATGTGCATACTTTCCCCGGACATGTCCTCTATGTAGGTCTCAAAATCTTCATCCGGAAGGAATTTTTTGAACATTAATGATCCTTCTCAAGACTATAGAAAATGATAATAAAAATAAATATGATTCAAGTTAATCGCACAACATTTTAGATTCTCTAAAAAAAAAGTCAGGCCAGGGTTTTCCTGCTACTGGTACCATGTAAACCAGTATTACCTGTTCTATAGCCGTTTGATCAATGACTAAACCAGCTCCCCCAACCCAGTTCGGTGGGGATACGGGGGATAGTTAGCAGCCCAGTAGGTTTTAAAATAAAACCTATCAAAGGGCGGATGAACTCAAAGAGTCAACGGCAAGCTAACTAGAGATGGTGTCTCGATAAAGACACTGTGGAGAAGACAACAGGACACCACTCCACCATCATTCCCCCGGGGGAAAAAAATAATAAGAAGAAAGACACAGTTGCAATTTTTAGGACACAATAAGGAAGGAAGGATTGGAGAACGGTCACAGGGTTCATAGAAGGCAAAAAGAGCAAAGGTAGGCAGTGAGTAACCTACATGAAGGGTTTGAGCAGGTGGATGGTGTAGTGTCTCCCAGCTCGTGGGAATCTCACTGAAAAAGGAAGATGAAGTAAAAGGAACAAGGACGAAGAGAAATGTGATGCTTAACTGATCACGGTCGGCGGAGAAGAGACTGCCGTCTCTTCACTTTGCATGATTCTCTTTATTTTCCCACGGCGCATGACCAGGAACTCATTTCCGTCTTATGGGTTGTGGCAAGGGAGGTAACTCGAGGTATTTACTCCCTTATGTCGCCTGGGCCGACATCACAGATGGCAGAAAGAATACCGGACGGTGTAGAAGAGTGGGAGTTGGTGAGAGCGACCGGGAAAGGAAGCTGTGGAGAGCTATGATCGCCCACGCCCTGAAGATTCAAGTGTCCAGAGAAGTGTTAATTCATAAACTTCCTCTTGTCAGAACCAAGGGTGTCATACAAACCATCAGTGGTTTAGTACTAAAAAAAGAAGTGTGGGAATGCAGGGCTGCCTGCTGTAGCAATCCGGTAAGCGAAGCAAGCCACTACAACAGGGTGGTTCATGAGATGGGCACATTTTGGGGGTATCTTGATTCAAATTATATATCTACAGTATACCGGCTAATTTGAGGTTGCAAACAAATACAGAGAATGAAAATGTTTAGTATATAGATAGTGAAGGAATGCCCCCCCCCCCAAACAAACAAAGTAAGGGAACTCCTTTTCAGAAACCATTCACTTCAGTGTCGTTCCATTGTCTTCTTCTTCTGAAGATAATGGTCTGAACTTCGGGAAACAAAATTCACTAAATTTAGATGAAAAACATCTAAATTGACAACACTGAGCAAAGGACATAACTCACATTTCGGTATTTTGTAACTCACATTCCTGGAGAAAAGATGATTCCAAATGCACTCATATATTGTGGTGCCTCAAGACTTGATTGGCCGTCATCATTTGAACTTTTTATCTAACATATCATTTGCATTTGTTCATTCCTTGTTGTTAAATTTTCTTACCTATTCACAGGACAAATTAAATTTTCTTACCTATTCACAGGACAGATTAAATTTTCTTACCTATTCACAGGACAGATTGCACTTAAACAAAACATTATAGTTAATGTGATCGATTATAATACCATTTGTGTTTTTGTTTATATTGTATATATTATATTGTGTTTGTTCTTTGGGTGTGAGGGAATCCGACAGAATGGTGGATATGGTTAGACAATGTGGAAAAGAAAGATTGTGAAAAGCGTGTTAAATCTCAAACATGTTTATTATCATGAAGATAAATCTTTATGCATTTCGTCGTTGTGAACGACATCAGAAGAAGAAATTTGAACATAGCACAGTCATGCGATCATCCATGTGGTGTGGTGTGAATGAAACAAGATGTGTTTTGTATATGCCAGGTGACCTGGTTTGTTAAATGGGGAGTTACTTTTTGAAAGGGTCAGTGTATGGGTTTTGAAGTAGGTGGCGGTGGGGTGTTTAGATAGTGGTAAACCCAAAGAAGACAGCCACTGCATAAAGATTTATCTTCATGATAATAAACATGTTTGAGACGTAACACATTTTTCTCAATCTTTCTTTTCCACATTGTCTAACCATATCCACCATATATTATATTGAATTGAACTAAAAGAACTTATGGACATTTGGTGTGTTTAACAATGATAATTGACTGTTTGGAGTTAATGAAAGCTTCAGGGTAGATGGCGTTTGCCAATGCATTGGTGATTGATTTGTATATCAATTGTGGTGCTGAGGTGTTAACCAATCATGGGTAACCTTGAGTTGCACCCCTTGGTAGATAAGCTTCCTAGTGTATGAGGGAAAGCAGGACATGATGAACAGGAGTGGAGCACATGGAAGGACTACATTGACCAAGTTAACATGGCAATCAATGTTAGCGCATCTAAAAATTCACTTTATTTCATTGCAGGAATTGATTTCTTCCAAGGTGTACCAACGAGCGAACAATATCGGATTGTCCCTCGTTTTTATTACCAACCTCTGTGGTACCAGCTCCATTATTTCACAGATAAAGATGTTAGAAATCGAATACTCTACTCTTTTATTGATCCAAAAGGTTATCAAAAAGCGGCTAAACGGGCCTCTGCAGACTTCTTGGTAAGGAAACACATGTTTTTTCTGGGCATTACTTAAATCCGAAGGTCTGTTTCGAAAAGAAAAAAAACAGAAACAAAATTACAGGTACAGGAATACCTTGAGCAGTGTGCTTTTGATTAGTGTGGGTTTGATGTAGTACGGTTAAGGTATTACTGTATAAATTAATGTAACTAAGTATAAGCTTTTGGGGGGGGGGGTTATATTTACAATTTACTATATGGCTAAATAATGCAGCTTGTAGTGTCACTGTTATTAAAATATCAAAGAAGCTTAGATAACAACCGAATACTTTGAAGCCGCACTTCTGTACAGAGAATAAGGTTCCAGTTTAGCATTATAGTTCCATTGTAAATAGATCCCCGCACTAAAACATTACAAAATTCTGATGGATTGAGAGCACTAGAAATTACTTACAAAAAACTTCTTTCTTTTAGTAGCGGACCTTCGGATTTAAGTAGTGCCTTTTTCTGATTTGTACCAGAGTTTTTAAAAGATTTAATTATGTCATTGCGTTTTTAGTCGATCTATTCTTCCTTGGCTGTTTAATTAGTAGTAATATTATTTTAGAAAAAAATTGGTCAACACGTCAAATGGTCAAGTTTTATTTATTTGACCTCTGAGGTCAAAATGCATATAATAACATTTTTAGAATCTACTTGAGTACTTTAAAATGGTATATAAATGTGCTTTCTAGGTGTAAAAACAACTGAGATATTGATTTTCAAACTTAGTCATTACCTTAAAAAATTTACATCCGGAACCCTTTGTGTTATAATATACTGTCACAGAGGTCATTTCCAGGCCAACACCTGTGCGGAAGTGGAAGTGACCTAGTCACCTTAGGAAATGCATAGTTGTACAAAATCAGGATGTGGAAACCGGAAATGACACACAGCGTGGGCATTCGAAACCCCACAAAGCTCAGAGCCGAGACGAAGGAAGCTCAAGAGACAGAGAGAGGTAAACTGCCTGTGCCAGAAGGCATGAGACCGGTGTCCCTGTTGGGGACAGACTGTTGGTTCTCGTTATCTCTCTCTCACTCTCCACTGGCCAACAAAATGTATCTTAAGAAATTCATCCTTTTTGATCGTCCAAGTTCAGGATCTTTCATTCCTCTTCTGGCACTATACAACATTTGAGCCAGAAATATGAGACACGTGCCATTCAATTTGTCTCATGAAGATCTATAATTGGACCAAATCTGAACAAATTCTGTGATGGTCATGGTATTTTTGCATTAAAAATTTGTTGATTTGACATGGAACCCAATTTTGAGTTCTTAGACAAAGTATTTTCATTATTCATTGTTTTCCAGGCTAATATTGTTATCTTCATTGTTTTTGACAGGATTCTACTAAAAAATACAGTGGTGGATCCAGGATTTTGAGCAGGGGGTCCATTTGTTTTTTTACTCCATCCATCTAATTAGACAATGGATAGAATACTTTTTTATTTTTAAGGTTAATTTGATTATTTGAGGTTTTTTTAATAAAATTTCTTTATCGAGATATTTTGACTTATTTTATCCTTTTGTCGCTTTTTAGAGTAGCCTTTTTAGCCAGTCTATTCTTCTTCAGCTGCTAAATTATTAATACACTTATTAATTTTCTGACTAGTATTTCTTTCATCTTAATTTCAGTTGCTTTTCATTGCAACTTTCAGACTGTTATTCTACGGCCTTTAGTAAGCAATGCAGATCATAAATCAGCTTCCGACGAGATTCGAACCTGCGTCCCTTTTTCTTGGGTAGCCTAAATAAGTAGTTTCAGACAAGACTTGAATTTCACTTTTGGGATCGTCGTCTGTTACTTCATCCTGTTCTCCTTAATCTTGTCCACGGTCTGAAATTTCTTTGGGAAAAGTCAAAAGTGGCAGGGGGCTGACATATGTGATGTTTTGCCCTGCAAGAGATGTGAAGAATGCCTTGCTTGGTTATTGTGAATGGGATGTTCACACAGTATACAAGCTCAATCAACAGTGTCTCACTGTTGACTGAGTAACCCCATGGGAGAGTGTCTGTTCACGTCTGTGCAATCCCCTATGGTTAGTAAGTTATATCAAAGCTGCGCAACCGGTTCTCTCAAAAATGTTTGGATACTTTCCGGACAGAACTTGTGTGCATGTGTATGTTTCATAAAATTCCTCTCCAAAATAGGGTTTTAGTGGAGGGTTCAATTTTCAATGTAAGCTTATGCTAAATTGGTCACTAGTTTGTGCTCACTTGTTTTTTGAAAGTTCAGACAATTTTTTTATTGATCACCCCCAACACAGCATATATGGGTGGTGGTGATTCATAGTTTCCCTTGGATTGCTAGTTTGTCTTGTGGTTGTATGTCCGGGAGGTGGTAAAGGGAAAACTTGCTTGGCTTAGAGGGACAAGATTTTATCAATGTGCACGTTGGTTTTGTATTGGAGGTCACGACTCTGGGTATGTGATGTGTGTCTCGTTCTTGATCAGATTTGTGTCTGTGCATGTGTGCTCTTGGGAATGTGTGAGTCTGTGAATCTTGATGCATGGTTTATGCATGTGTGAGATTGGATGTGGTTCGTGATATTCATACTATCCTGCTTCTATGGAAATATGTTTTTTTGTGTTGTTGTACATTTTCTTGGCATCTCTACTCTACAAAGTGTAGGATTAAAAGGATCCTGTCTACCATGAGATCTTCGTTAGCTCAGTTGGTAGAGCAGTACCTGCATATAAGATAGCTTCCAAATGTACAGAGTTTGTTTCTTTATTCACATTTACGATTTAGGTCACTCATTTAACAGTCACTCACACCAGCGCTGGGCAAATATAGGTTCTCAATTAATAAA
>VCCN01006885.1:771187-796004 GCA_006491835.1 Architeuthis dux | reverse complement strand
CACTTGGATTTTACACCTAAAGAAGGCCGAAGAATGGATTGGGTGAAACGTTGTGTTTACAACATAAATAACTAGGAGTTCAAACATCTGAAGAACCATTTAAATATCATATCAACTTAGAAGTTTTGATACACAGCTCTCCTCAAGAAACACACGGGCCTCTTTACTCTCCGCTGCACCCCCCTATCAAAGGCCCCGAACAGAAAAATCTGTTTGTTAGCCCATCATGCTGTTAAATATATGTGCCTAGTATCAATGGGCATCTGCTGACACTTTTCTGGGGGCGGCAAGGGTGGATCCAAGGGGGTCTTCTGGAAGACCCTCAAAATTTTTCCGAAAATCTTTATTTATACTGTTTTCTGAGCATTTTCCGAGGTTTAAATCTTTTCATCTCAATGTATGACAGCCCTCAAGACCCTAAGAATTTTTAAAAACAACTAAAAGTTAAGATGAAGATAAATAGTAGTTAAAAATAATAAAAATTAAATAATGAAATAATCGATCGCTTCTTTTACTAAAACCAAAACAATAACACTGCCGTGCCAGCCTTACTGAAATTGTGATTAAACAAACTAAAAATTAGGATGAATGGTAAATAGTAGTTAAAAATTAATAAAAATGGTTTACAATACTTGATTTAATAAAAATATAAAATAAAATAATCATTTTTTACTAAAACTCAAACAGTCATTGCCGTGCCAGCTTAGTATGAAAGTAAAAAACAATGTTAGCTTCTTTAGCAGTGATCGGTCAAATCAGTCCTTATGATACAATCCATTTTTGATGGTTAAGTCGTCCTAATTTGCCAAATAAAAAATCCTTTATGGGGATAAGAACAGCATTCTGTACCGAGTATATAAGCAATGATGGTTTTAGCCCAGTTGGCAATGAGCCATGTTTGCTCCCCAGTGAAATAAACAAATCAAAATGGAAATCATATGAATGGAAGCTGAAATTTGTACTAAATGTTAACAAAACAACAACAAAATATACATAGGAAGGCAATTAATTATTAATGATTTTGAACTTTCTTTTTAAAGAAATGAAAAGTCTGATGAATAATTTTTTACTTTTGTTTTCAGGGCAGCAAGATGTTTGGTCATGGAGGCTTTGGGGGTCAGATGGGTGCAGGAGATCTGCAACATAAAGTAGGAATAGCTTACCTGACAAACAACCTTGCCTTTTTCCCTTTCATTGACTCAAGGTACCTTACACTGAGAGATGCATTCTACGAATCTTTGACCCAACTACAAACAAATGGACTTTTTGAACAATAAGTTTAAAATATATTTTGTCAGCATTTCTGAAATGAGGAATTATCATTGTTATATGCTGACTTACTCAGACTAGTGTCCTCATCTTGATTGTTAGAGTCACACCATTTTGACCGTTGTACCCTCCGGTCTTCTTCGGGTGTCTGTCATAGTCGGTAACCTTCTGGGAATTTCTAACAGAACCCTTCATTCAATTCGGGCATAGGACAAAACTCCCAGGGGACAAAACCCCCACACCTAAAATGCCAAACCGAACAACCCCTCCCCCAACTCAAATATTTCAGTGGTTAGTAACAGTATAATTTCTTTTACCTGGTCTCCTATTCTAAATATATATATACTTTTAAAGCTTGATGCATCCAAAAATTAAAAAGTGATACCACATACAATTTGTTCTTGTTTATTTCTTTTATACTACTCTGACTTTTTGGTTTAGATCTGTTTTTTGACAGCACGCAGTTCTCCAAGAAGAAAAAAAAATGTTAAGATTTTACGAGGGGGGTTCTATTTGCAATGTAACTATAATGATAAAGTGTGAAATTATACTGTCACTAATCATTGAAACTTTGGGGTTTATGGGGGTTTTGTCCACCCCCCATTCAATTCATTGGGGTAGATTGTTCTCATTCCACTGTCCTACAGGACACATAGCCAAGTGGATAAAGGCATCGGTTAAGCGTATCTAATATCCTGCTTGGCAGTTGCAAGTTCAATCCCCAGGTTGGGTAGTGCAAAAGAAATCATATGAGATATCCACTGGCATGGGCAGTAGAATGAGGACAATCTACCCCTGTGGATTGAATAAAGGGTTTGGTTAAAAATCCCCAGAAGATTACTATGACAAACACCTGAGGGCTGGAGAGTACAACAGCCTAAACGTTGTGATTATAGCAACCCATTATTATTCTTTTTAAAATGTCCAAATATGTCTGTCTATCTATGTATCAGTTATCAGTTATAATTATGCAGCAATGTAAATGTTTTGTATCTGATGAAAATAAAAGTCATATTTTATTCTTTAATTATTTTCCATTATAAAACTTTTGCAAATTTTTTCCGTGCCCCATAAGTGACAAATATTTTGTTCGGCTAATTTTAATCAAATCATAATCAGTTATAAAAGTATTTAAAAACAAGCCTGGCTGCTGCAGGATCAAACTCCACTCCTATTCCAACTGATGATGATAGTGTGTGAAGTGGGCTTAGTGTGTGTCTTTATATGTGTGTTCATTTCCCACTAGAAAGGATCTTAACCCTGAATGGGAGTAGTATGATATGGGTCAAACTCACTAGACCAGGATGTGGGTCCAACGGCTACAGATTTCAGATGACCGCATGTACAAAAGTAAAGGATGAAGCTGATTATGCTGTCCAATGAGCGTGAAGTAGTTTATCGGTTTGCTTCGTTTTCAAATCCTTAGCCATTAGTTCAGTTCGGGTTTTGGAGCTGAAGCATCAACACGTGAACACCACCGTCCGGGACACCACACAATTGGGAAGAGAACAGGAGAGGAAGAAGGTAATTTTCAGTGGAGCCTCAGTCATCCCAGCTAGAACAAGATGTCTTGCATTTTTGGAGATATGCGTGTCATATGCATATTGACATGAGCAAGCAACTATGGTACAATAGCTATTGTTGTATACTCTCTTGGTCCACAGGAGGCAAATCGTGAACTTGGAGAAAAAGTAAGACTCAAAACTTCTTTATAAAAATATGAGAACATATTTTTATTTCATAAGAATACAGTGTCGTGGCAGAGAGTGAAGAGCGAGAGAGAGATAATGGGAGCTGACACTGTTCCAAACAGGGAACTCAGTCCCATGCCTTCCAGCCCGGCTGCTGCTGCTTGTCTCTGCTGCTCTCAGCTCTGAATCTGTCCATGTCTCTGTCTCACTGGGCTTTGTCCCTTTATCGGGTTTAAACACTCATGCCGATTTGCCAGCAAACATCTGCAAGTTTAGTCAACATCCTGTTTTCGGACACCCACGCATATGCATCTTTCCTGAGGTCCCCAGGGTCACTTCCACTTCCACCCAGGTGTTGGCCTGGAAATGACCTCCCATGGCACTATATCATAACATTACCAACAAATTTTATTCAACAT
Organism: Architeuthis dux; assembly: GCA_006491835.1. Taxonomy (NCBI): domain Eukaryota; kingdom Metazoa; phylum Mollusca; class Cephalopoda; order Oegopsida; family Architeuthidae; genus Architeuthis; species Architeuthis dux. The sequence continues at coordinate 792,625 of VCCN01006885.1, read as the reverse complement.
GAATTATAACATAAACAATGAAGTGGCTGAATGAATGTATAAAATATGAGTTAAGTACAATCGAATATAAGGTGGTCATTGAAAAGACTGAGTTTGTTGTTTAATCTCATTTTAAGGTTGATTTTTTTTTCAAATGCTTACTCAACATGCAAATACAAGAAACAAGCGGCCAAAGACAATAATGATATTAATGACAGCAATGAAATTTTAATAAATCAAAGTATGTCTTCTGGCAAAAAATTTAGAAATACCAATGATTACTAATTGTAATAATATTTTTTTTAAAGTATTGTAGGAAGTGGTTCTTTTTGCTCTATATAAGTGTAGAAAGTAGTTATTTCTTTAATGTGGTGTCAAAAAGAATAACTAAATGTAATATTAGGTTGGTGCAAAAATAATTGTAGTTTTTCACCATCAACTTTAAGGCTTAGACTAAAAGTTATTAATCGAAATAAGAACCTTCAGATTCTACACATTTTTACCAACTAGAAACAAGTCCATTTATTCTGGAAGCATAGAATTCCTAGAATCAATGAATACTTCAAAGGCAATTTGAGCTGCTGCTTGATTGTTGAAGACCTTCCCTTGCAGGAAGTGGTCGAAATGCTTGAAAAGTGATAGAGTTTTGTAGTCTAGTTTGTTCAATTTCTGCCAGGGTCATTTGCGCGACATGCGGTCCGGCATTGTCATGGAGAAGAATTGGTCCTTTTTGATTTACCAATCGTAAATGTTGCAGTTCTTGAAGCATTTTCTCGATTTCCAGGCAATACTTCTTTGCTGTTATGGTTTCTACTATGAACGTTTAGGACTGGGCAAAGTCTGGATACATATGAATAACCTGAACCCAGCAATAGTGTTGTGGTAGCAGTGATTGATTATTGAATACAATGTTTTTAAAAGATGTCTGAATTTTTTCATATTTGTCTTTTATGAGAACATGGTTTTTATTCAATGTTTGTTCAGATATGTATTGTTCTAGGTGAATAGCTTAAAAATGAAGATTCACAAACCTGAAAGAATAGGGTTACTTTTTTCCAGTGTGATTTCAAATGACACTTCAAACTTGACTTTTGTGAAAAAGAAGAGTCATACACTACAAAAGAATATGGCTTCTCTCCAGTGTGTATTTGCATATGTCCCACCAAATGTACCTTCTGTATAAAGGAATAGTCACACACTTCACAAAAATATGTCCTCTCCCCAGTGTGAGTTCACACATGCAGCACCAAATTTCTCTTTACCAAAAAAGAATCACATACTACACAAGAATATGGCTTCCCTCCAGTGTGTGTTCGCATATGTCCAACCAAATGTGCCTTCTGTAAAAAGGAAGAGCCACACACTTCACAAGTATGTGGTTTCTCTGCAGTGTGTTTGCAAATATTTTCTCAAATTTGATTTCACTGAAAAAGAAGACCCACACACTTCACAAGAATATGGTTTCTCTCCAGAATGTGTTCGCACATGCACCACCAAATATGAATTCTCTGTGAAAGAGCTACAGATCTCACAAGAATATGGCTTCTCTCCTGTTTGTGTTCGTATACGCCTTGTCAACTCTGATTTCTGTTTACACCAATAGCCACACACTTCCCAAGAATATGGTTTCTCTCCAGTATGAGTTCTTAAGTGTTTTTCTAAAGTTGAAGTATTAGCCAATCGAAGTTTCAAAACAATTTTTTTTTCTGTGTAATTTTCCATATTCATTTTTTGAGGCCATGACAAAACTGATGAAACATTTGAATTCACCATATATTGACTCAAACTTGAATTCAGTGAAAAGGAAGAGTCACACACTTCCCAATAATACGGTTTGTCTCCAATATGATTTTTTTAAATAAAAGATCCACACAATCCACACATAAAATTTTCTCCAGTATGTGTTCAATTATGTTCTACCATATGTGTTTGTTAAAAAGGAAGAGTCACACAGTTCACAAGTATGTGGTTTCTCTATATTTGCTCAAATTTGTTTTCACTGAAAAAGAAGACCCACACACTTCACAAGAAGATGGTTTCTCTCCAGTATGTGTTAAAATATGATACAATATTTCAAGAAATTAATTATATATGTTAATTCTTTTATTCTATATGCTCCTGTGCATTGGATTTTTTTTATTTACACAAATTCCTTTTATTATGATATACATAATGTTCTTCAAGATGTGATTTATCGACCATACCTTCAGAAGCAAAGTCTTATGTAAATTGCTGGATTTAACTTCTGTCAATAATAGACATTTCTTTCATTGTATATACATTAATACAACAGCAAAAGACACTATTAAAGGCAATAAAGTTAACTGTGTCAGAAAAGGCTGTGTTTACATTTCTGACTAAAAAAGATATTGATTCCGCCATAATTGATGGATCTGTCACCAGAAAAAATGAAGTCGAGTTTAAAATAAATAATAAATAAAGTTCAAGAAATAATTTATCTTCATTATCTGAAGATGTTAATAAAATATTATGGAAAATTCTTATGTAAATTGCTGGATTTCACTTCTGTCAATAATAGACATCTCTTTGATTGTAAAATAAAGTTAACTGTGTCTAAATGTATTTCAGTTTCTTTTAATTTACCTAAAAATTATCTTCCTTTCATATTTTTATTCAGTGAGAAAATTTGGAGAATTGGCTCTTTTAAATGCTAAACTGAAAATACGTTTTCTCTTGAGTGAAGAACTTAATTATTATTCATTTTCCCAAACAAATGTACAGCAATCATATCAAAATGTCTACAACAAAAAAGCAAAATTTACAAAGAAAAAAATGAAAAAAGACCATCCAGCAATTTCCCAATAACTGCAAGAAATTCATTATCAAATCACATATTAAATTTATTAAAATAAAAACACATTTTTTTTCTCCACAATGCATTTCTATGAAGTCTCCGGAACACCATACTAAAAGTCCCAAGAATTCCTAGTTGAAAATCCAAGGGGCCAGAAAACCCAATGTTTGTACAGATGATGTCATCAGAAACAGAATTTTGTCATTTATATCTGTTGTGCAAAAGAAGTTATGGACAAAAACGTGATGGTAGGTATTCCAGCACCCGCCGTGTGCCAGTTCAAATATTGCTCAAATGATCATCCATATATATTTTTTAATTCCTCACCTCAAAGTTGGTCTTTAACTTAATGCAATTCTCAAAAAGATGAAAATTTGACCCACCAATGGCATTTTGTTGATAATTGGCGACTGCGCAAGGGAGCAAATACCTCCCTTGCCACAACCCATAAGATGGAAGTGAGTTCCCGATCATGCACTGGGCAAATTAAAGAGAATCGCACGAAGTGGAGGGACAGACAGTTCTCTCGCTGACGTGATCAGTAAATACCACATTTGTCTTTGTTCTTTGTCCTTTGTTCCTTTGCTTCCTCTTTCCCTTTCAGTGAGATTCCCACGAGCTGGTAGACACTACAGCGACCATATTGGATTTATGCAAGTTAGGCATATTTCTGCAACTAGGATTTCTTGGGACTTTTAGCATGGTGTTCTGGTGACTTCATAGAAATTCATTGTGGAAAAAAAATTATGTTTTAATTTTTTCCAATTAGGGTACTACATTGGGCTAGTTTGTTTGGACTATAAAAGTGTACCTTCATGTTTTTGTCTGTAACTTCTTTTCCACGACAGATACATATTTCCAAGGATATATTACATCATTTGTACAAACATTGGATTTTGTATATATATACATATATGTAGTAGAAAAGTTTCTTTCACAGGACACCTCTTCGGAGGGAACTTCTTCCGCATGACACCGGCAAACACACTGTTTTCTCTCGAATAACTCTACACAAACAACGTTCGTCAGACCACAGCTAAAAGCGAATTTATTTTCACTCCTCATAATTGGCCACTTATATCCTACTAAGGAATGATTCAAGTGCCCGTATGCGAAGTGTCTGGTGCAGCAAAACATGAGCGGGGAGCCCGGGTGTTCTAACAATGCTGGCACACAAAGGCTGTGGCTGGGCAAAGGGCTCCGGTGGTTTCCGGTATCAGCAGCAGCCATATGGAGACAGGAAAGGTCATGATAGCCCAATTATCTATCTTATCTTCGTATTTTTGTTTTCTCCGAAAGGCGGGGTTTTCATACCCACACAATTAAACACAATAAGAAGAAAATAAATAGAAAACTTACCGACCAAATTATTAAACAAATCTTCTCCAATTATTCAACCTGGATTAAAACGATAAACAATAAAGTGACTGAAATGCATCCATAAAATGAGTTAAGTCCGATCAAATATGAAGCGGTCATCGATTAGAGTTTGTTTGTTACTATTTGTTCAAGTTAATTAGTAAAATAAAGCTTCAAATACTTACAAGATGATCCAATGTATAAACTATGCAAGTTTCTGTATTTCTGTTAGAACATTAAGGGATTGGATTAGGATTTACTGTGATAATCTGTTTGATGCTTAGTACCTCACTGATTGAAGCAGGGTTGCCAGATTAGTTTTCTCAAATTCGGACACGAGTGTTCCAATATTGGACAAATTAGGTCAACCCTGCCCCAAATCGGTCAAAGACAGAAATATTGATGGCTAAAAGTAGCTGATAGTGGCTAAATGTAGCTAGATTATTATCACAATAATGAAAATCTAAACACAACAAAAGCTATCTAAATTTAGATATAAAATATCAAAGTTGGCAATGCTGAGTGCGGCCTTAACTCGGACAATTTTGGATGTCCGATTCTTAAGATTTTATAATTGGACATATGTGGCAACCCTGGATTTGCTTCTCGTCCGGTTTGATGGAGTGCACTTTAGTACCTCACTGATTGAAGAGTGCCGTTAGAAAAGGAAGTTACATCAACAACTAAATTAGACAATGGTTTATGTTAATAATTATAAATTTATTTTTAGATTTTACAAGTATTCAAAATCTGAATGATATTTTAAGTTGCCACATTTTACAAGAAAGAAGATAAATGTAAAACAAATATCTGGTGAAAATTTTTAAACTTTTCAATTCCTTTATTTAAAAAATAAAGTTTTTTTAAAGATCAATTTTTCGGTTGATATATTTTTCAGCATTCTTCAGGAGTATGTTGCATCCGGTGGTCTTAAGAGATCACTTAGTATTTTTTTTTTCTTTTCGTAAATTTCAATTATTTTTATTTTCAAATTCGAACTTCAAATCAGGTTTTCCTGTTATTATAAAATAATGCTACTCCCCCCCCCAAAAAATTTTGAGCCTGATTAATTAAATTTCTCACATTGTACACGAGTAAATACGCTACATCTCCTACATTTTTTTTATTTTGCCTTCATTTTATTATTATTATTTATACTCATTACTCCAGGACCCTCCTCAGTATTTTAGTTAATTTCAGTAGTGCTGTTGTCTGGATAGTCCCGGCTCTTCTCAGGATTTCACAAGATCATAAAAAAATCCACAAGTCACAAATATCACTTTTTAAAAACAAATTAAATTAAACACTGATTTCCATCTATTTTATTAATTCTCCATCTTTCAGGCTGGGTAATTAGTTTAGTAATAATAATCTCTTAATTTATTTTGACATTGCATCACATAAAAACAAGAAAAACTCATTAATGTTTTATTTAATGGAACACCAAACTGAACAAAGTAGTTCAAAGTATAGAATAAAATCTTAACTAAATGCAATCATCCTCGTATTATATTAAAACATGCCAATAAAAGTCTTATTAGTCAAGAGAGATAGGCTGTGCCAAAATTATTTCAGGGTATTTTAAAAGTAGTACCATTAACTTGCCATGGCTCCCCAGATATATATATATATATATATATATATATATATATACTTACTGAAAATAATCTCTTAGCTAACTGTTTCTGTGAATTGATGATAGTCATTGTTATTAGTTTATTTCAACATTGCATCACATAAAAAGAAGAAAAACTCATTAATGTTTTATTTAATGGAACGCCAAACTGAACAAAGTAGTTCAAAGTATAAAATAAAATTTTAACTAATGCAATCATACTTATACTAGTTAAGACAGGCAACTATAAAAGAAATAACCAATCCAGTCTTATCTTAGACCGTCCGGTGCCGAGTATTCCAAAGTGTATGTGAGGAGAGGAAAAAAAAAAACCTACTGACTGAATTTACTCCTCCGACAGCTCGAGTCGTTTACACAATTCAGATGGCCAAAAGAAACTGGTAGTCGACTCGAACTTGATTGTGAAAAGTTACTCAAATCAGAGTAACGCAAACTGTACGTCTGATTCAACAGACCTATTACCACCAAACAGCAAAACTTGTGTGAATGTCTATCTAAGGGAGTTAATCTTTAACCTTCACTGAATCAGCCTCCTCTATTCACATGCAAGTCTTTTGTTCCATCTCGGACAGCATGTGAACAAGAACTCAAACCGCACGACCCCCCAATGCAGGAGGCTAACAGCCAAAAAAACTATACACAACACTACCCAACCCCTTCATGCCATAACATATTCGCAAAGTTACTCAAATCAGAGTGATGCAAACTCTATGTCTGATTCAACAGACCAATTACCACCGAAAAGAAAACTCCCCCTCAAGGGAGTTAAACTTTAACCCTCTGTTGGATATTTGGGCAGAGGTCACAGATTTGACCCCCACAGGGTGTTGAAAGTAAACAGAATATCGACAGAGACTCCAAACTGCAAGATGTCAGGAACTGGAAGACAGACCAGGGTTGAAAGTCATAAACAGGAGATGACTGAACAATAAGTGTGGGTGATCTAGCATGATAAAAGCGACATAGAGGCCCTAAAAAAGGCAATAATAATAAAAACTTAAAAAATCAAATCTTTAAAAAAAATGTTTAGTTATCCCAATGATTACTAATTGTAATATTAAATGTCCCCGTGCCTAGAGACCTGAGGGGGGAGAATCCTAAATCCCTGTCACTGAGACAAATGCCACGAAGACCGGGATGGGTCCAAAAGTTCCTCAGGATGGATCCCGAGTGTGTTAATGGGGATCGCGACCAGCTGACCAAGATATCCAACTTCACCCAGGTATCTGAAGATACCCGAGCATGCCACAGAACCCCAAAGGGCCATGGCGGTTTCGAAGCTCGGATACTGCACTTTGATCTTAGCGCATTATCAGCCGCAGCCAAGATATTCTGCGCAACTTCTCCCAGACGATACCCGAGGATGCCACAGGACCCCTGAAGGGCCGTGTTTCTCCAAGCTTTGAGGCCAAGGCAGTTTCGAAGAACAGATACTACACTTTGATTTTAACCAAAAGGCCGGGAAGCAATCCCTTTGTTTAATGAATGTTAGAATATAACTGTATGCTATGAAGAGGCTTCCTTCATAATTCTGTGAGTGTAGAAAGCTCTTTTATAATATGCTGTCAAAAATAATTTGGCTTCAAACAGTTTTCTTCCCATAATATCAAATCATGTAGACAAAATATTTACATTTAACATCTATTGTGATAAACAAAATTCAAATTTTGATTTACAAAACATGAAACTATATTTACATGCATTATAAATGTTGAAAGAAAATGTTTTTCAAATGGAAAATTTCCACCAGGAAAATATTTTACTGAGTATTTAAAATATACAGAAAAGGCAGAGAAATACATTGAATATATCATATTTTAACATTTCCAGAAACAGACAATTTTAATTAGGTGGGATCAGTGCAAAACAGTCACTTTAGAAATCAACTTTGATTTTTTTCAAGAAAAAAAATGATTTGAAAAGTAAAAAGCTTTTACTGAGGATTAAATCCTCACTTGGTAACAAAATGAAATGAACCTTCAGGTTTATAATCCATATGGAAATATTAATTCCCATATGGATTGTAAACCTGAAGGTTGTGGAAATTATCAGTCGAAACATTGTGGTAACAAAAGAATTTCAATAGTCTGAACAACAAGATAATGGAAATATAATGAAAGGCAACCCAAATGACTATTTCTTAAATGAAACTCTTCAAAATATGTCACAGATTTTACATTATTCCATTATTTTAAATTAGTAAAACATAACTGTAAAGATTTTGTCATCAACACTTCTATTGTCAACAGGGAATATAGACATTTTGAATTATACTCACCCCTGCAAGTAATTAATCTTCGTATTTAGTCTTTTATGAGAACATGGTTTTTATTTAATTTTTGTTCAGACATGTATTGTTCTAAGTGAATAGCTTAGAAATGAATATTGACATAAGAAAAATAGGGTTGCTTTCTAGTGAACATTCACATGTCTTACAAAAGTTAACTTACAAAAGTTAACTTACAAGCAAAGAAAGATATACATGCTACAGATTATCATTTCTTTCCAGTGTGTGATTGTATATGACGTTTCAAAATTGACTTCTGTGAAAAAGAAGAGTCACACATTTGACAGGAATATGGTTTCTCTCCAGTATGTGTTCGAATATGGCTCTTCAAAGTTGACTTCTGTGAAAAGGAAGAGTCGCACACTTGACAGGAATATGGTTTCTCTCCAGTATGTGTTCGCATATGGCTCTTCAAAGTTGAATTCCCTGAAAAGGAAGAGCCACATATTTCACAAGTATGTGGTTTCTCGCCAGTGTGTATTTGCATATGCACTTTCAGTTGTGACTGCCGTGAAAAAGAAGAGCCACACACTTCACAAGAATATGGCTTCTCTCCAGTGTGGGTTCTTACATGCTTCACCAAATCTGATTTCTGTGAAAAGGAAGAGCCACACACTTCACAAGAATATGGTTTTTCTCCAGTATGTGTTTGCATATGCTTCCTTAAATTTCCCTTCTGTGAAAAAGAAGAGCTACACACTTCACAAGAATATGGTTTCTCTCCAGTGTGTGTTCGCATATGCTTCACCAAATCTGATTTCTGTTTAAAGGAAAAGCCACACACTTCACAAGAATATGGTTTTTCTCCAATATGTGTATGCATATGCACCCTCAAATTTGACTTTTCTGAAAAAGAAGAGTCACATACTTCACAGGAATATGTTTTTTCTCCAGTATGTGTATGCATATGCATCCTCAAATTTGACTTTTCTGAAAAAGAAGAGCTACAAACTTCACAAGAATATGGTTTTTCCCCAGTATGTTTTCGCATATGCACCACCAAACGTGACTTCCGTGAAAACGAAGAGCTACAAACTTCACAAGAAAAAGGCTTTTCTCCAGAGTGTGTTCGGATATGTTCCACCAAATATGCCTTACGTAAAAACGAAGAGCCACACACTTCACAAGTATGTGGCTTCACTCCAGTGTGTGTTCGCATATGTTGCCTCAAATTTGCCTTCTGTGAAAAAGAAGAGTCACACACTTCACAAGAATATGGCTTCTCTCCAGTGTGTGTTCGCATATGCACGACCAAACTTGATTTCTGTGTAGAGCAATAGCCACACACTTCACAAATATATGGTTTCTCCCCAGTGTGCGTTCGCATATGCACCATCAAACCTGATCTCTGTGTAAAGCAATAGCCACACATGTCACAATAATATGGTTTCTCTCCACTATGGGTTTTTAAGTGTTTTTTTGAAGTTGAACTATAAGCCATATTTCTTTTCTCTGGAACATCTGCAAAAAAAGAAAATATGATATAGTATTTCAAGAAATCAGAGTATAATAATTCTTTCTCTAAGCCCATGTGCATCCAATTTTTTAATACACATATGTATATATAAATGAGAGGAGTCACACTGTCTGTCACACTAAAGAAACCACCTAAACATAAACATAAAACACAAGTTTTTCATGCATATTCTATGGTCCTAGGAGAAGGTTTAAAGTAAAACGTTTTAGAGTGGGGTTCTATTTACAATGTAACTGTAATGTTAAACTGTACCCTTACTTTCTGTTCCAATATACATATCTTATTTTATATGTTTATACATAATTAAATAATGGGTAAAAAGTGAAGGGAAACCTTTTTCTTCTTTTAGGGGTCAAAGTGAAGGGGGACTTTTTTCCCCTCCCTCAAGGAATCAAAAGTGAAGGTAATCTATTTTTTTACAAGTCTGAAAGCTTTTTTTACTCAAATATTTAACCTGGGTACTTCAGCTAGTACACAATAAAATTCTTCAAGAAATATTTTATCTTTCAAACTTTCAGATGTTAATAAAGTATTGTAGAAAATCCTTATGTAAATTGCATGATCTCATTTTTGCCAATAAGACATTTCTTTCATTGTATATACATTAATACAACAGCAAAAGACACTTATAAAGGCCTTAAAGTTAACTGTGTCTAAATGTATTTCAGTTTCTTTTAACTCAACTCAAAATGATCTTCCTTTCATATTTTTATTCAGTGAAGGAAACTGGGAAAATATTTTTCATCCAGTTTACCCCTGGCAACTTTGTGAAAGTAAATTTACCCCACTCGGTTTTGTTCAGTAATTTGAGTTTACACTTCTAACATAATAAAACAACCGACAAAGGGGAAATAGCACATAATGTTATTTCATTTATTTATGAACGACTAATGATGAAGAGATACCGGTATACTGGAACCAAACACAGTCAATCAATGAGACTCTTATTCTTGCTTTTCACCCATGATTTTGGATATTCTTGGCTCAGTTGTTGAAAGAGCAAGTCTCATGTTGTCTTTGGGGACTAATTGAGATCAGTGCTTTGTTTTGATGGACACCAATGTCGAGAACCCTGCCTCACACAGATAAGTAGTCGCAAATGGTACAATGATTTTGAAAGCTTGCTTAGTCAACAAAGGAAATTCTTCGGTCAATCCACACCAAAACTTCAAGAAGTCTTCATTGCAAGAGTTAAAGACTGAAGATCAATCAATTTATCTTTACACAAGTCATCATCATTAATGTCTTCCAATTAGGTCACAAAATGATGGGTCATCCAAAATTGTAACATTATTAAACATCAAAAATAATCCTCAAAGTTGGTTTTTAAAGCAATCAGGTGCTGACAAATTTCAACACCGAGTTCAGGAATATTGTCACTGCTTTTGTTCACCTTCCAATCATAAAATTTGGGAAAATTTGTTGATTAGAAGGTGAAAACCCTCCTGCTCCACAGATCCAATTTTGCCTGAAAGCCCCACACTTTATCCCATGCATCAATAATGGTAACACTCCTTCCTTGGATTTGAACACTGAGCTGATTTAAATGGGAAAAAAATATCTGACATAAATGTCTTATCACAAAAGTGTTCACTCAAAGGGGATTTCTGTTTTTGAAGAAAAATCTTCATTTCAGTCAGCAAGTTGAAAACACAAGATAAAACAAGGATTCTCGAGAGCCATCACACCTCAGTATGGTAGAGGCGGATGGTGTGTTCTGATCTCACCTGATCACAGAACACTTTGAAAAGGCAATGATTGAGAGCTTGTGCTCTGATAAAATTCACAGATTCAGTCACATACTTCAAAACAAATTTCAAGTAATTTGGAAGGGTTTTGCTTGCCAGTACATGTCAATGAAGGACACAAAGGCAAAAAAAAACAATGTGTGGTGCTCTTTCTTTCACAAGTGTTGTAAATCCAGCCCTGGCACTGATAATGGCAGGAGCCACATCTGTGCATAGCAAACCCACATCATTCTGTGAAAGATTATTCTGTTCGAGGACATCATCCATTTTGTAGAATGACCCCTGCTTTTGCTGTCTCATCCAAATCTTCGCACATCAAGAACTTTTCCTTCAACTGACCAGCATGCATGTAACGACAAAAGACCAGCAATTGTGCACAGTTCGACGTGTCAGTTGACTCATCCAACTGGAGATTGATTCGTGCCAGACCAGCCCGATTTCATACACAATCTGACTTAGAATGTCCTATGACATATCACCAATATGAAAGCATATCCTATTGTTTGATAATGAAATTTCCGGAACTTTTATCCTCGCTTCTTTTCCACAAACGAGTTCAACCATATCTATGGCACAGGGTTTTACAAGTTCTTCCACAATTGTGAGAGGTTTCTTTTCTTTCGTTATCTTCAAAGTGACACGATAAGATGCTTCCAAAACAGTTTTGTCTTGGGGAATGAATCCTAGACTGGGCAATGTTCCAGCTGTATGAAATTGAACACGTTTGGCGAGCAAAGATTCCTGATCGTTGTCTGCTTGTGTTGTATGGCTAGAAGTGAATAGAAAACTTCAGAGACACATTACACAGCACTTTGGATCAAAAAATACATTGTGGTTTCTGAACACGATCTGCAATGATTAAATCAAAGCCAAAGACTGTGTATGACAAGATAAGTTCTCTTCTTGTTCGACATGATGGATTGCAGAAGAATCTGAGGAAAAAATGAATTTCAAGTTGCAAAACTTTTCACAAGACCGACTGCATTCAACTTTCGAGAGTTATACAGGAAAAAATGAGTGAAATGCAATTACAGAAGCTGTGTTTGTTTTGTGCAAATCTTCACTGAGGTGGCAGGTTTTTTTCCAACTAAAATGACATTTCTGATCACAATGTTTACTCATTGCCATAGGATTATGTTCTGTGTCAAAAGTTGTGATAAAATGCAAAAAAAATTAAGATAAAGGTAAAAACTAGTCAAACGACATGTTGCTTACTCGTGTAGACCTAACTAGGTCAGGAGTTCTCTCCTGCTCAGATGGGGAGGCAGACGCGCGTAAAAGACTGGAAGATATGGTGGGTCGCTAGACGGCTGCAGCCCACATATATATTTGTTGAGCACAGGTTCAACTCTTGCTACATGAGCTGCATAAACAAAATTAGCCAGAGATGTTATAACTATGGTAATTGCTTGGGTGCTGGGTTTGGAGCTAAAATACATTTCTACCTTTAAACTAAAAATTAAATGAATATTTCTAATCAAAACACAATACAGCACACACACCTGCTGCTGATGAATAGAGAGATTGACAGACTGCAATTTCTCAACACTGAAATACTCAAAAATACAGGGAGATTGGGGTAGGTAGGCTATTATAGAATATATCATTTAAATAAATAAACGCGAGATAGATATAATTTTTGCAGGTCTGGTTAAATCTTATCATAAATAAATACCACAATTACAATAGATGCTTTTTTTCCCTAAATTGTAAACATTACCGCATTACATTACATTACGTAAACATTACATCGCATTACATTACCGCATTACATTACCGCATTACCTTACATTACGTAAACATTACATCGCACTAATTTTAGGAAAAAAAAGTTAACCAGTGTTTTTTGTAAATAATAAAGTATGAAAAAAAGGCCTGTTCAGTAACCAATCAACGTTCGGGAAAGTGAAATTCAGGAAGATGAATGAAACCCAATTTTTGCATATGGATAATTGTTCTATATTTCGTTTTTTCCTACTGTTATTCTCCTCTAAATTAGACTACTACATTGGCAACACAGTAATTAAGTATAAAATACAGATTGTTAAGTCTAAGCGGTAGGGGAAAAAAATTAGTATTTTTTCACAAAATGTAAAGATCCAGAATCAGCAAATTTACCCCTGGCGTAGGAATCCCTGCTCCTCACCAAAAAGTAAAATTTACAAATAGGATCAACAATACTTTCGAATTGGAGAAATGAATAGACCATATGGCGATTTCCTAATACCTGCAAGAAATTGATCGTTTCTGTTATCAAATCACAAATCACCAAAATAGGCTCTGTGATGAAACCCAGAAGATTACTATTACTCACTATCACTTTGTCACTATTACTATTACTCACTATCACTTTGTCAACAGACACAAATACTTCAAACATTTGTTAAACAGTGATAAGAAATAATTTCTTTTTCATGTTGTGGTATACAATGAGAAGACCCACTTGCCAGCAACAATCAACCAAAAAGGTTTATTAGAAGTAAAGAACCTTTGGTCACAAGGGAAGCAATTATAAAAGATTCAACCAACTTTCACAAACAAAAGGTAAGCTAAAAAATGAGACTTTTTAAAAGAAATTGTGTTTGAAAAGTAAAAACGTCATTCCTTCATCTTCACATCAGTAAGTAAAATAAATTATTTGACAAAGCACAAGGCCATTACATCAAATATTAAGTACAACATTAAAATAGAAAGTGTTTGTGATGAAACGCAACATCTATCAAGTCAACATTCTTCTTGAAACATTAACAGCATTTTGTAAAATTGTCAGGAGAATACAGCCTCTTGACAATTGCATCCCTTAGTGCCTGGGAGCAGCTACTTCCACTCTTATTATGTTTTCTCTAAAAAGGTGTGGATTGTTCATGTATACACGAAAACAATTAAACACAATATGAAGAAAATAAATACCAAACTTACTGAGCACATAAGATGTGGCTTAAATTATTGAGCTTTAGGAACGAACAAAATGTTAGTCTGGAAATCAACACCTGAGAAAAAAGAATTGTATAAAATTTAATTTTATTGTCAAAATCTGAATTAAATTATTTGTGAACAAACGTTTATATGGTATTGAATGGTTTCTTTTGTTGATAGGAGTCAATTACTTATCTTCAGGTAATTCCTTAAAATGTTGTCCCTGATAGGTCTTACTTCTAGGTCTAGATATGCAATTTGTATCAGATTGTGACCCAAGATGCCCGCATTTTAAAGAAAATTTAGGCACTTTTGAAGACTTCATCAATCATGTGACTTCTGGTAATTTTTCGAACTGTTGTCTGGGCTTAAATTGATCCTCATGACCATAGAACCAATTTCAGCTTAAAAAATTAGGTTAGGCAGTTGCTTAGATGGTTGGGCTTTTTAAACCCTGTCAACAAAGTCTGCATAGAAGCCTACCAGGCTTCATCTTCATATCATTATGTTTTCTCTAAAAAGGTGTGAATTGTTCATATCTGCACTTACACAATTAAACACAATAAAAAGAAAACAAACAGCAAACTTACCGAGCACATAAGATGTGGCTTAAATTATTAAACTTTAGGAACGAACAAAATGTTAGTCTGGAATTCAACACCCGAGAAAAATAAATTGTATAAAATTTTAATTTTATCGTCAAAATCTGAATTAAATTATTTATGTACACTCTATAAAACTCGAGGTATTTTTGAAAATTGACAGTGTCAAAAGTTGTTTACCTAACAACAAAAATAATCATAATAATTCGCATTAGAAGTCAGAAAATTAAATAAAGGGTTGGGGAAGGGTAGTTACCTGAAAATATTTCCACTAATTAAAAACGAAAAAAACGTAGTAACGTTTTAACAAATAAATCAGTAATCACTGAATAAATACCAAATGTTTTATTAAATTTCATTAATTAGTTGAATTCCAGTAGATTTCAAAAATTGTATTCATCATTTTCTGTTTTTCCTCTGATGATTTTCTATAAAGTGTAAGAAAATATTTTTTCATCAGATTTTTCTCGAATTCTTCTTTTTATTGATATAAACTTTGTGAAATTTGAACAAACCTTCATGGGATTGAATAGTTAATCTTTTGTCAGTAGGAGTCAATTGTCTATCTTATCTTCGTGTTTTTGTTTTCTCCGAAAGGTGGGATTTTTCATGTCCACACGAAAACAATTAAACACAATAAGAAGATAATAAGATGGTAAGATGACTTACCAACAGAATTATTAAACAGATCTTCTTCAATTATTAAACGTGGATTAAAACGATAACAATAAATTGACTGAAATGGATGTATAAAATATGAGTTAAGTCCGATCGAATATGAAGCGGTCATCGAAAAGACTGAGTTTGTTACTATTTGTTCAAGTTAATTAGTAAAATAAAGCTTTAAATACTTACAAGATTATCCAATGTATATAATTTGAGGGTTTGTGTATTTGTGTTAGAACATTACAGTGGATTAGGATTTACTGTGAAAATCAGTCCAAAATGCCCGATGCGGTGTCGTTCGCCATTCGTCCCTTTCGATGAAATGGATTTCCGTTCATGACGATATTTTATTTTTAATTTTACGATTATTCAAATTCATTTAAATATTTTAAATTAACACATCTGACAAGAAGGAAGATAAATCTAAAACAAAAACCAGACGAAAAAACTTACATCGTTAAATAAAATATATGTAATGTGGAAGAAAAATAAATGGGTAAAACTTTTACTTTTTCTCTATTCAAGGGGGAAGTAATTTGTCTTGTTCGATTCTTAAAGAAATATACCACCACTTTTGCAACTATCACGTAAGGTTTTCTTTTTCTGTACAAGAACATTTGATTGACCGCGCATGATATGTGCCCAAAGAACCATTTTTAACAAGTTGATATTTTTGTTATTGTTAGAGCTACGATGCTCAGTATTTTTTATTTTGAAGCTTGAACACTCTGCATTATGATTCATTATTATAAGAAGGTGAGGGTCCATTTACATTACTGACAAATAATTATTATCTTCACTAAACTGGCTACACATATCATAAAACAGAAGGAAAGAAGTGCGCAAAAATTCCCTTGTGACCTTGCCTCAACCCACTAACCTTCACTCTCAGGCCTCATCTATTGTGAGCCTGACTGAGCTTGTCATTGGTCATGAGAATGTCCTTTGCCAATTGTATCTCTACATTTCACCACAACATAAATTGTTTAACTGTCAGATATTCTTGAAAAATCTGACTTCTGTATATTGTTTTGGATTGTTTTATTCTGTTCAATTTATTCATTTTCCCATTTGTATTTGGAAAGACACAAAACACTTTTTGAGAGGTTCCCACAAGATAATTCATTGTTGAATTTGTAATTTTATTACTAGATGTATAATCACATCTTTTTTTGAATTCCTATCAAAGGAAATAAATCACTCATGAACTTTCTTGGATTTTAGATCATTGCTTTACTTATCACTAAATGAAATGATTTAAGATTTACTACTTTTTTAAAGAAAGAAATATAATGACTCTGATCAAATCAACACATTGTTAGTAAAATTCTTTTTAAAAGAAAACAGGAAACTTATTTTATTAAAATCCTTTTTTCCTTGAAAACATACTTTACAAAATAACTACAAATTGTGATGACAAAAAGTTAGTTTAAAGTCGTTTTATGTTGTATAATTTAACATACATTGGCATTGAGTACCAGTTGACACTGCCTCAGATGACTTTAACAAAATATATGTAAAATATTTCACTATTTAATAATGATCTGCTTATCTGTGAGTCACTCATAGCTGTTCTTTGGTTCTTCTTTCATTTTCTCTTGTGTAACTGTACAATCCTAAATATTCCTCACAAATCTGATCATTTAATAAAAATTATCATTAAATTTGACAAACATTTGAATACTAATTTCTACATCAAACTTTTTGTATTGTGTTATTTTCTTTAGCAACCAAATTCTTACATATAAAAAATGATCAGTATTAATGCACATCACTATTTTAAAACACAAATTGTAACAAAAAGGTTTAAATATATTTTGCTGGTGATAAATCACTAAATCCATTCATTTTTAATATTGTTAAAATGCAAAATGTAAAATGATAACTATGCAATTATAAGAGAACTTGTTTAGACTGTTTTAATTTCCATGAAAGGAAGTTTATAAGATTTAATTGAGGAAAGTTCATTCGTTGTCTGATGAATACAGTTATCAAAAAGTAAGAGGACATAAAGTTTAATTTCATTACAAGCTTGAATTTTTCTTCAAATTCTTACTCAACCTGCAAATACAAGAAACTGTTTAAACAAAGATAAGGATTATTTCAATGTTTTCCATTTATTCCAGTTTGTTTTGTTGATAGTTGCATTAACAATGAGGCCGATGACAATAATGATATTAGAAAACTATATTATTATAGTCAGATTCTGTTTATCTTTATGTGACCTCTAAGTAGCTGAACCATTGCATTGTAGCCAGAGGTATTTAATTAAGGTAATCCTAGGTGAATAACTTGAAAATGAAGAATCACTAACTTAAAAAGTAAAGTTGCTTTTAAGTGAGAGTTATTTTATTCACTTTTATAAAAGTGAACTTATACAAAAAGAAAGAACTACATGCTAGTGTGAGATAGCATATGACACTTCAAAACACTTCTGTGAAAAGTAAGAGTTATACACATAACAAGTATGTGGTTTCTCTGCAGTGTGTGTGTATGCAAATGATGCCCCGAATTTGATATCTGTAAAGGAAGCAGAATGGACTGATTGGGCACCAGCCTTTTGGGTACAAGGAAAGAAATGTTTTTAGGTTAAAAATGATTAGAAATAAAAAGCTTTTATTATAGATTTAAATCTTAGATTCAAAGACCGTTTGTAACTGCCGTGGAACTCTTCCACGAATAGGGCCAAAAATTGGAACTCTTTTGTTAATTGTATTATAGAAAAAAATAGTTTACCAAAAACTGCAAGGGAAGTAACTTTGTTCAGAATTTACTGCCTTTGAATTACTTTTGATTCTGTAAAATAAGAGTTAAATTCACTTTCTTGCAACTTTGGTGAAAGGTTACTTTTCCTTAACTAGAGTCTTGCAACTTTGGTGAATGTTTGTTTTAACTAGAGTCTTGCAATTTTGGTGCAAAACAGGTGGCCCCTGTTTGGGGGTTTCTTACCCTTCTGCAGGGGATGCAGTCGGCCTATTCTAGGCTCCAGCTGACAGGGCTGTTTATTATAGTAAGGGGGGCATTAAACTTTGTAAGCTATCAAGGTGGGGGTGTGGGGCATGGAGCAAAAAAGGTTAAGAACTACTCTAAATAAAAAATAGCAAGCTCTCTACATTATAAAACATCTGGAAAGCTTTCAAATAAGACTAAAAATTCCAGATTATTTTATAGTTATTACTAAACTGTTCTAAATATTTTCCTTTAATTCTATTGAAAGAAAGGAAAATAAAAACAGAGTATGAGAACATTTTCTAAAAGTGACTACAAAATATTCTTTGAAAATACTTTTTTAGGTTGAAAAAATAAAAAAGCTTTAACTAAGGATTTAAATTGCCTTTTTGAAAACTAAAGGAATTTTACTTTGTACAAAATGAAGAAAAGAAATCAAGAGAAGCAAAAACAACACACAAATATGAATGTTTGAAGTCTAATATAATGACACAATAACTTTTGATATTCATCAACTTTTATTTTGATAGAGAAAATTGTGCATTTTTTCACTTCCAAAACCCTTAAAATATTTGCCCCCATGGACAGGGACTGTAGCTGCTTTCCCCCATAAATGTCACAAAAGTTTCAAAGTGTTTGTGTATGTCTTTTTTCACTAAAGCTTCTAAACTCTCATATTCATCACTATTAAACAATGTAGCAAGGTTCTCATGATATATTAATTATAATGTTTATACATATGTATGTTGTATTAAATCAATAAACATGCCTAAGCAAGCACCCAGCAGCCCCCATTCCATTTCCGGTCCTAGAAAGCGGGGACCTGAAGTAGGAACGAGGAAGGCTGTGTTCAGCTCAAGCATAGCTCTTATCAACATGTGTTTTTCGTTTTATCCTTTCTTAACATGCTTAAACACGATTATGAATCAAAACACATTCTAATCTTACACAGCTACCACAGAAAGAACAACAAAGGCATATAAACACAATGAGAACATTACAGTAATGAGGAATATTTTTAATGAAAAACATAAAAAATTAATTGATACAATTTTAAAAAAAGATATTTAAAATGTTTTAATGAAGAAGGCTGTAGAAACTATCAGTCAAAACATTGTGGTAACAACAAAAGAAGTTCAATAGACTGAAAAATATTTGGAAAGATAATAAGATGTAACCCAAGTGACTATTAAATAAAACTCTTCAAAATCTATCACAGATTTTGGTGGAAATTCTTCATTGTTCAAGATATTAATATCTTAATTTAGTTAAGCATAACTACAAAGATTTTGTCACTTACATTTCTATTGTCAAAAGGGAATGCAGACATTTGGAATTATACTCCTCACACAAGTGTTTAATCTTCATATTTGGTCTTTTATAAGAATATGATTTTTCTTCAATGTCACTTCAGATATGTATTGTTGTAGGTGAATAACTTAGAAATGAATATTGACATAAGAAAAATAGGGTTGCTTTCTAGTGAGTGTTCACATGTTTTACAAAAGTTAACTTACAAGCAAAGGAAGATATACATGTTACAGATTATCATTTCTTTCCAGTGTGTGATTGTATACAATGCTTCAAAATTGACTTCTATGAAAAAGAAGAGTCACATATTTGAATGAAAAAAGCTCTTGTATTATTTCAGTTTGAATTTGGATGAGTAGATGTCTGCTAAAGAATCTTTGCGCCCGGTGGCGACTGCCTCCACTTGCTACGCCACAGACTAAAAGATAAGCTCACTACAGCTTCTAGAACATCAGAACTCTGGCTTCAGTACATTGAGTATATAGAGGTTTTGAAGCTGTTTATTTCAGCAGACCACTCTGGTAACTTGAGCCTCCACCTGGTAGCTGTTGGAAAGATGATAAACATGCTGGATCTGCCCACAAAGTACCTTTGGGTATACACAAGTTTTGCAGAGCCTAGGTGCCATACTGTGCATTGAAGTGATAGGTTTTGGGAAGGCCTGTGGACAGATCTAAATATTGAGCAAGTTTTAATGAGAAGTTTGAAGAGCCGGGGAGGATTAACAAGAGGAGTGACTGAATCAATCAGAGTCTTGTGGACTAATAATGTGCACAGATGTTCCAGTGTATGCAATGCAATGTGACATTGCATTGTATACTGACTAGTTTGCAACGTCACATGAGTTTCAAAGCTCATGATTCCATAGGAAAGCTTCAGTACAACAAGTATTTGGAGATGGTAACTATGTCATCCTCACTCCAACCTGAGAAGCTATGCCCAACTGCTCAAGCAATTTGGTACCATGCTATCAGAGTTCAACTCCAAATTTGCTAATGGAAGTATCTCACCATGACCATTTTGAATGCCAGAGATTGGGGATGGAAAGAGGAAATGGGCAGGATGACTCCAATATCCTCTCCCCGTAAGCCATATCTATGTGCTCCTCACTATCACTTTTTCTACAAACATTTGTTAATCAATGATAAGAAATAATAATTTTTGTTCATGTTGTATTGAATAAAATGAGAAGCCACATTTGCCAAAATCAATGAAACAAAAAGGTTTATCAGAAGTAAAGAAATCTTGGTTGTAAGAGAAGCAATTATAACAGATCCACCTTCAGTCTTCATTCATAAAAAGATTCTTGATATAAAAATAACAGCAGTGCTTTCTAAACTAGTTATATTGGAACCATCAATTAGAGAACATACTTATTTTGTTCAATTCTATTTTGTAATTTTCTGAAACTTGATAATTGTGAAATGAGGTCCATGAATTAGCTCTTTTAAAAGCAAAAAAGGTCAGTTTTGTCTTGAGTGAAGAACTGAATTATCATTCATTTTCCCAAACAAACATACAAATCATATCAATTAGACTTGAGCAGCAATGTCTACACCAAAAAAGCAAAATTTGAAAATAAAATCAACAATATTTTTTAATTGATGTTAAGAAAAATCCATCATATTTCGATATCCCAATAACACTAAGAACTTGATTGTTTCTGTTATCAAATCACATATCACCAAAATAG
>VCCN01006885.1:754437-770774 GCA_006491835.1 Architeuthis dux | reverse complement strand
AACATTGATAATTGTGCATGAAATTTTAATTGATTTTGATTTGCATCTAACCCAGGAACAGCTGTCAGAACAGAAGAGTCAAATGCTAGTATCTATAACTAAATACCAAATTAAGCGAGAACTTCATAACCAAAAACTAAAGATGTTTGATAGTAACTACTACGCACCTTTTTAATGTATTGCAAAATTTAAATACCTTAATTTTGGCTATAATTGCAAGAAAATAGTATAAAGTTAGTCATAAAAAAAATGAAAAATAATTTTGCATACTCACAGTAGATTTCTGATCGATTATAGACTGTGTTTACATTTTTGACTAAAAAATATTGATTCTGCCATAATTGATGTATATGTCATCAGAAAAAATGAAGTTGAGTTTTGAAATTCTTTCAAAAATAGAAAAACTTGATTCAAAGAAAATTAGTTAATTTAATTAGATTGGATTTGAGGAAAATATTGCTTACTTTCCACAGAAAGATTGGTGAAAAATACATATATTCACCAGGGGTGTCATTTAAGGGTGAATACAGTTAAACGGTCAAGTAATAGAGAGTCTACTCTCCCTATACCATATCTACTGTCATGGCATGTTTGTTTCAAATTTTTTAATAGATGGCAGGAAATGTCAACACCTAATCAAATACTTCTTTCAAAACTACTGAGAGTCGTTGGGTGGAAAAACTTTAAACTTGTAGCATGTTATGTCAACGGTTGCAAAATGTATGAATAAAATTACAGCAAGAGGATTATACAGATGAGAATTCAGAGAATATTGTGAAATATTAGATTCAGAATATGGCGATCTTGTCCTGCATTGTGAGGTGTGTTGGCTTTCTTGAGGACAGGTTCAAAGTAGATTTTGGAAAATACTGTTAATAATTTCCTAGAAGAGAAAAATGAGCTGCCTCAGGAAAGAGCCCTCTTATATGATAACAATTGGCTATTTGATTTAGCGTTCTTAGTTGATGTAACCAGCTATTTCAATGATTTAAATTTGAAACTGTTGGGCAAGAACAAATTGTTTCCTAGTTTAGTTAATGATATCAATGTATTCAAGATGAAAATGTTCATTTGTCAGCTAGAAAAAGGAGATTTGTAACAGTTTCCACGCTTGAAAGAACAGGGTGTGTTGTGGATAATGGCAATTTTACTAAGTATATTGAAAGTGTTATTTGAAAGTTGTTTTTGTGATTTTGCAAAAGAAAACGGCCTCCTCACTTTTATAAACCCATTTTCACTTAGTGAACAAAAAATCATGAAGATGCCCAGTAACATATAAATGGAACTTATTGACTTGAAAACAAATTCATTATTAAAAATTAAATTTGGTGAGCTTCCCTCAGTTCCAAATGATGATTTATTTCTGGCAATCATGACCCAGTGAACATTTTCCAGAGCTGAAAAAAATTTGCCCAGAATTTTCAGAACAATGTACAGATATGAAGAAGCATCCTCATCAACAAAATTGATAAAAAAGTAAAATGAGGTTGTGATTGGCTGATTCAAATTTTAAGAATGTTTACTTTGTTTCTAAGGCTTTCTTATGGAACCTGGTTAACCTTTTTTGAAAAAAAGGTGAAAACAGATTTTATCATTCCATAGATTTATCTTTAATATGTGTAAAAATCATTAGGGCCCAAAAATTATAAGTATACTAAATTACCAACCTAATTAAGAGGGGTTATTGTTATAGTATAATGACATGAAAAAACAAAATTTTCCTGGAATTTGGAATGGAAACTTCTTTAAATAAAAATTTGTCATTTCTTACATAAGTACCGAACATTTTAGGAGAGGAAGTCCAGATTATTGACAGAGAATGCTGCTGGAAACAGAAAAATCAAAGAGGCAGCACATATCAACTGAATGTATTAGTCAGACAAGTGTGGAGTTCAACCCAATGTGGCTTCTGCTACTCAACAGGGACATAGTATGGAGCTCAAACCTGACAAGACAAGGATAAAGAAACACCCGAATCTTATGTTATTAGCGTTGCCTCTTTTGAAGTTTACCCCATCATATTTAGATATTACACCTGAAGAAGTCCGAAACGTCATGTTTACAACACAAACAACAAGAAGGAGGTCAATGTTAATGACCCTTCTCAAAACTATAGAAGACACTGGCTATATATATGAATAATTCATAAATCATTGGAGGGACCAGTTTATTGGTTGATAACAATAGGAAATGCTACAGACTTGTTACTTAAAGCAATAGATGAGATGTATTAATCATGGGTAGGGGGTCAGATTACAACTAAATACCACTAAAAAACCGACCCTCTCTTTATGGCCATGGACAACTTAGTTATGGAGGGATCATTTTATTACTTAATAACAATAGAAAACGATCACCCACTTCATGTACAGAGATTTTAAAAACAATAAAAAAAACCTGCTTAAAGTACACAATTTAAAAAAATTCTAATACCCTTTCATTCCGAACTTAGATATGAACAAAAATAAAACGTGACCATTTTAGCGTTACAATTCAATAGACACTGGTGTTTATAAGGATAGATTGTAAAGACTTAATATTTGAAAAGTTCCATTAAATAGGGTAAAAAGTATGTTTTCTTTTAATTCTTTATTAGAATATTCTACTTAAAATGTATTGCATTTGAAAAGCATTAAAGAAAAATGCATGTAAAGTGAGCTAAGTTTGTGTTTTCTTGTGAACCTTTACCACATGAAACATAAAAAATGTCAACATAATTATTTTGTGTCAGAGAGAAACCATATTCTTGTGATATTTGAGGATTTGGATGCTCAGTCAATTCAGCTTTAAAAGTGAACACACACTGGAGAGAAACATGTTTGTGAATTATGTTCAGTAAGTTAAGCTTTAAGAAATTAGTTACAATCATTTGCTATTTTTGCACATATATTTTAATTGTCATTTCTGAATGAATTTGATTGATTCCTATATTGAAAAAATATTCAATTTTCACTGCTCTACACATCTTAGATTATTCATTGATGTGCTTAATGCAAACTACTTCCTGTTCAGAATTTACTGCTGATGAAATATAATTTCTAGAATATTATGGCATCTTGGATATTAGAACCAGTACAATTATTACTTTGTACAAAATGAAAGAGAAAGCAAATAAAAAGAAGCAAAAACAAGACACAGATATGAATGTTTGAAGTCTAATATAATAACCTTGAGATATTAGCCTTTATTTTGATAGAGAAAATTGTGCATTTTCTCACTTTCAAAATCCTCAAAATATTTGTAAATGTGGACAGGGAGTGAGTGCAGCTGCTTTTTCTCAATAATAGTAACAACATTTTCAAAGTGTTTGTGCATGTCTTTTTTCACTAAAGCTCCTAAAATTTCATCTTCATCACTGTCAAACAATGCAGCAAGGAATCACATGATATAGTAATGAGTTTTTTTTAATGAAATTTTTCAGTTTGAATTATGGCACAAAGTAATTAATCAAGGCTTAAATTTGTGGATTACCAAATAGAAAATAATTACTATTAGAGAAATTTTTGCGGGGACTCTTCTCAAATTATGAAACGTAACTCAAGTGACTATTCATTAAAGGAAAAACAAACTTTGTCAAAGAATTCTGGTGAAAATTCACCATTATTCCAAATATAAATATCTTAATTTAGTCAAATGTAACTGGAAAGATTTTGTCACCAACACCTCTATTGTCAACAGGGAATGCAGACAATTTAATTTATACTCACTCATTCAGTGTTTGATCTTCATATTTGGTCTGAGAATATTGTTTAGATATATATGGTTCTATAAAAATGAATATTCACAAACTTGAAAAAAGCGAGTGTTCACATGTTTTACAAAGGTTAACTTACAAAAAGAACTACATAAATATCATTTATTTCCAGTGTGTGATTTCATATGAGACTTCATCCTTGACTTCTGTGAAAAAGAAGAGCCACACACTCCACAAGAGTATGGTTTCTCTCCAGTGTGTGTTAATATATGATACACCAATCCTGATTTCTGTGAAAAAGCAGAGCCACACACTTCACAAGAATATGGCTTCTTTCCAGTGTGTGTTTGCATATGCACTACTAATTGTGTTTTATATGTAAAAGAAGAGACACACACTTCACAAGAATATGGCTTCTCTCCAGTGTGTCTTCGCATATGCCCATTCAAGGTTGACTTCTGTGAAAAGGAAAAGCCACACACTTCACAGGAATAGGGTTTCTCTCCAGTGTGTGTTCGCATATGCAGCACCAATTCTGATTTTTGTGTAAAGCAGGAACCACAAACTTCACAAGTATGTGGCTTCTCTCCAGTATGTATTCGCATATGCAACACCAATTGTGATTTACATGTAAAGGAAGAGGCACAAACTTCACAAGAATATGGCTTCTCTCCAGTGTGTGCTCGCATATGCACAACCAAAACTGATTTCTGTGTAAAGGAAGAGTCACATAATTCACAAAAATATGGTTTTTCTCCAGTATGTGTTTGCATATGATTCCTTAAATGTCCTCTCTGTGAAAAAGAATAGCCACACACTTTACAAGAATATGGCTTCTCTCCAGTGTGTGTCCGCATATGGGCCACCAAATCTGATTTCTGTGTAAAGGACGTGTCACACAATTTACAAGAATATGGTTTTTCTCCAGTATGTGTTTGCAAGTGTTTCCTCAAATTTCCCCTCTGTGAAAAAGAAGTGCCACACACTTCACATGAATATGGCTTCTCTCCTGTATGAACTCGCACGTGCACCACCAAACTCGATTTATGTGTAAAAGAAGAGTCACACAGTTCACAAGAATATGGTTTTTCTCCAGTATGTGCTTGCATATGCCTCCTAAATTTCCCCTTCTGTGAAAAAGAAGAGCTACACACTTCACAAGAATATGGTTTCTCTGCAGTTTGTCTTTGCATATGGTCCACCAAATGTGATTTCTTTTTAAAGGCAGTGCCACACGAATATGTTTTTTCCCCAGTATGAGTTTTTAAGTGTTTTTTTGAAGTTGAACTATTAGCCATGTTTTCTTTTTTAAATCTGGAACATCTGTAAAAAAAAAAAATACACTTAAAATGTATTTCAAGAAATTATTGAGATTAATTTGTTTTTCTATCAAAAGGCTTTTCTGTGCATTCGACTTTTTTAATATTATCTTCCATACTTTTGGATGTTAGTAAAGTATTGTGGGAAATTCTTATGTAAAGTCTAATGTAAATTGCTGGATTTCACTTCTGACAATAATAAACATTTCTTTCATTAAAAGCAAAACAATCAGTGTTGACCTGAGTGAAGAACTGAATTAACATTTATTTTCCAAAATAAACATACCAATTAGGCTGGAGCAACAATGTCTAAACCAAAAGAGCAAAATTTATGAAGAGAATTGACTACTTTTTTATATTGCAAAAAACGAAAAAGGATCATATGGCTATTTCCAATTAGTGATTAAAATATTTGAATTTGACAACTTAAGGCCATATCTATCTGCTCCACACTATGACTTTGCCACCAGACACTTCAAACATTTGTTAATCAGTGAGAACAAAACAAAAGAAATACTTTTTTTCATGTTGTAGTATGAAATGAGAAGCCCCACTTTCCAGTATCAATGAAACAAAATAGTCCAGGCAAACTATGGTTTGAATTGGAAGAAATTAAAACAATTGTTTTCTCCAAAGTCTCAAGAAATCCTAGTTGAAAATCCAAGATGGCTGCCAATTTGACCCCACAAAGTTGTTTGGGGCCAGAAAACCCAATGTTTGTACAGATGACATGATATATCATTGAATCAAGAATTTTGTCACCCTTCAAATGGTGTATTTTGTCAATTTCTATCTGATTTGGGACAGATCAATTCCTAAAATGACTTCATAATTGGAAGAAATGTACATTCACAGTCGTCCATTTTGAATTTTAAAATGGCTGCCCTTAAAGTGCATAGAAAAACTGGCAACAATTTTTTCTTAGTTGGGATGGTTGTTAGATATGATTTAACCTGCTTGCCAAGATTCTACCCACCAAAAATGATAACTTCCACTTACCGATAGACTAATAACAGTGTATACTGGAATATCTACTTTCACGTTTTTGGCTACAACCATTCTTGATGAAATGTATTATGTGTAATTAAAAAAAATATAATCAAATTTCTTTTAAAAAAATAGTCTCATCTAAATTTGTAAAACTTGAAATTTATCGAAGGGTATAATGCTTTTCTTTCTGAATTTTTCAATTTTTCTTTTTTCTTTTATTTATTATATGAAATATTGTAAGCAAATTTAATATATGAAAAGATCCAAAACATCGTGAATTTCTTTGTCATTCAACTCATTCTGAGCCTGATAAAATACCATACAAAAGATTTGTACTGGAAAGATGTAAAACAAGAAATGATGACTGGGCCAATCAGGTTAGAATATGAATTGAAGGGGTGCTTGATCTCTTATGCTGCAGAAGCCAGATATCATAGGGAATGTATGAGTGGGTTTCTGGCCCTGAAAGACATCCAACCAACTGAAATTATGCTACAAGACAAGAAAATCTCTGGAATTCAGTGGAATTATTTATGTACACCTTATAGAACTGGAGATATTTTGAAAACAAATAGTGCAAAAAGCTGTAGCAGTTTAAACAAAAGATTACATCTAATAGTTTGCATTCAAAAATTTCACAAAGCTTTCCTGAGCAAAACACATAGATTTTAAAATTTACCAAAAATCGAATATTTTTTGGATTTTGAAAAATTATTTGCTACTTATATAATAAAGGACAAACTTTTTTAAAAGAAGTTTCCATTCGAAATTTCGGGAAAAAACATTTTTTTTCATGTGATGACCCCCCCCCCCCTTAATTCATAATAGGTGTAAATAATATTTTTACACATATATAAAGATAGGTCAATAACAAAATAAATTCTGTTTACATTTTTGAAAAAGCAGTATTTAGGAATTTAAAAAACTGAAAAATAAAGTAAAATATTGCTCTTCATGGCTTATTTTATCTTTATTTCTTACTCATATTTTATGGATAATTTCTGTGTAAAAAAAATACATATATTAACAGTAAACATTTTTTTATAGAGATTTTTTCGATTAATTCGATTTTATTTTTTTCATCTTTTCTCATTCTTTCACTGTACCAGATCGAAATGTATATCATTTTAACGAACAAAAGGTAACTTATCAAATAAAATTTTTTTTTTTTAAATTACTGCTTAGGGTAATTTTTAATATATTTTTTTGTTGTTTTTCTGTTATCTTTAATTGGACAATATTTATTTTACGGATGGCCGTAAAGTAAAAAAAGTCTAGCCAATATCAAGTGACTTCCAGTCATTAAAGAAACTGACTCGACATAATTTTTTTCCATCTTAAATGAAAATGCTTAAAGCTCTACATACATGTCGTCTGCTACTGTTGACATGACCAGGCGATCACTGATCGATATCCGATCACCGATTATACCAAACCCTACTGTTTAAAAAAACCTATATTTCATTGTTTTTTTTATGCAGCAAGTGACAATTCTTACCATATTTCAGTTGAGTAATGATGAAACTAACTTTTGCAAATAAAATTATATCAATTGTGAGTGTAAATTATTTTTAGTAGATTTTTTAATTACAGAATCTCAAAATGGCGTCAAAATGATTGATTTATCGATTAAAAAGTAAACATTTATTTTAAAAGTTCAATTCTACGTTAATTAATGAAAATTTGTTTTTGTTTCTTTTTTTACAATAATTTTGACTTTCCTCCTTCTAACAAGAAAACGCATTTTTAAAAAGAATTACGTTTTAAAATAGGGTGTCTACTCTTTAAAAAGTGCCGTGTGTATGTCTAAAGTCAGATCGAATATGAAGCGGTCATCGAAAAGACTGAGTTTGTTACTATTTGTTCAAGTTAATTAGTAAAATAAAGCTTCAAATACTTACAAGATGATCCAATGTATAAACTTTGTGGTGGATTAGGATTTACTGTGATAATCTCTGAGATGCTCAAGGCGGTGTTGTATGCTTCTCGTCCCGTTTGGCGGAGTGCAATTTAGTACCTCACTGATTGAAGAGCGCCATCAACAACTAAATCAAGGACAATTGTTTATTACTTGAAATCGTCATTTTTAACAGCAGTTATTGCGTCATTAAGCCAGCTTCATTGTAGTTGGGCTGGGATTAAACCAACAACAATGATAGTTAAATTTGGTATGTCCGATATCAGAATAAAGATTATTTTAAAAAATATTGATATTCTCGGATGTGACCGTCTTTTCACTTAGGCTGTTCCATGCGTTTACTACTCTTGCCGAGTGAATTTTTTTCTAACACCAGCGGACGTCTGAATTTGTAGTTTATGGCTGTGTCCTCTGGTTTTACTGCAGATAGATGAAATCAGCATTTTCTTATCAGGGCATTTTGAGCAATGAACGTCAGTATCCACTCTATGTATGTTGTTCCGGATTCTATAGACTTCTAGTTGGTCAGCACCGAGCACGTTTTCTTCTGTATTCAAGGGTCTCTAGATTAAGTTGTTTTAATCTTTCAGTGTAAGATATATCTCCCAGCCTTGGAATGGTCTTAGAGGCTCTCCTCTGAACTCTGTCTATGACATCTGAGTTGTATTTCAGGTTAGGAGACCATATGCAGGAAGCAAACTCCAGATGGGGATGTACCAGAGACTTGTACAATAGGAAGCTCTTCTCATCGATGAACTTAAATGAGTGTCTTATGTAGATGAGTGTTTTATTTGCTGTATTCACTTTGGTTTGTATATGCGCAGTGAAGTTAAGTGAGTTGTCTACATAAACACCAAGATCTTTCTCCACTGTAGTTTCCTTCAGTGTGTGTTGTGTTCCGTCATCTTTAATCATGGGATAGGTCCTTTTTTTTTGTTGTTTCTACCTAGGTGCATGACCTTGCATTTGATAGGGATGAAATTTCATCTGCATAGATTTGGCCTACCGTTGTAATATGCTGTGGTTCTCCACAAGTAGGTCTCCAGATTCATCAGATGTTAATGGGGAGTGGATCTTTGTGTCATCCGCAAACATACTTATGAGGGTACGGAGATTGTTCACGAAAAGTGAGAATAGTATTGGCCCCAGAATTGATTCCTGAGGAATTCCACTAAGGACTGGGGACCAGGATGACTCTTTTCCATTTACCCAAACTTTCTAGTGGCGGTTGGTCTGGAATGATCTAATCCATTGCAGCGTTTGTCCAGTAATACGGAAGCTCTCCACTTGGTTAATAAGACATATATGTGGAACTGTGTCAAAAGCCGTTTTATAATAAAAGTATAGGACATCTACTGGGATATTGTGCATCAGGACCTCCGACTACATATTTAAGGTCTCCAATAAGTTTGTGGTTACATTTCTTCCTCCAGTAAATCCATGTTGTTCTTTACATGCCATGTTGTTGGATTTTATGTCTTTGATGATTTTGGAGACCGTTTATACTAGACAACATGGGTAGCTTGTACTATTTTATAGATATACTCCTCTTGCTTGTCTAGACAGTTGACCTCCAGAGAGCAGTGTCCGGAAGTTCACACCAAGGTCAACGCTTTTGATTTGCCGCACTTTTCAGTGAATCCAGTCAGTGGCTTTCACTGGAGATCAAGTGACAGCAAGCCTCCTAATTTCAGTAGTGTTGTCTTCTGGATAGTCCCAGCTCTTCCTCGGATTTCTAGTTCCTCCAACCTCTTTGCTAGGTTCTTGGGGCTCTGACCACTATTGGCACTACCGTCACCTTCATGTTCCACAACTTCTTAAATTCCCTGGCAAAGTCTAGATAGTTATCCAACTTTTTCCTTTATTTCAGCTTCACCCTTTGGTCTGCTGGATCAGCAAAATCCAGTCTGCCACATCCTTTTCTCCTTGTTCACTCCCACAAGATCTGGTCTTCTGGCCTGGATTGGGTGATGCGTTTCAATCTCTGGGTCCCAGAGGATTTTATGCATTTTATTCTCAAAGAGATTCTGGTCTGTAAATGTGGTTAGTAGGGTTGAAATGCATTTACTTGCAAAGTTCCCAGTGGATCACCCTCCCCACCTGTCCATGCCTTTTCTTGTACTCATCACTGCATCATTGTTACAAGCCTTTAAGTCTGGCTGATTTATTTAATCCCTAAACTCTATGAAACTGCAGTTGACAATAGATTATCATATAATTAATGATTTTATTGTCTTTGTATTTTGTGTGTAAAATATTTCATCATTTAAGACTTACATATGCCATACATTGAAATATGTTAGAAGCTCTTTTGATTTCAACATATTATTTGATATTCATCAAATAGTTGGCCACTTTCCATGAAAATATCTATGAAAATATGAATTATACTTCAAATATTAGTATAGATTAGGGATTTTATTGTCTTTGTATTTTGTGCAAGTGTGTAAAATATTTCATCATTTAAGAATAATATAGAACATGAATTGAAATATGTTAGAAATTCATTTGATTTCAACACATGACAATTATTTGAAATTTATTAAATAGTTGGCCACTTTCCATGAAAATATCAATTATAATTCTATTAAACAACATAAAAAAAATGAGATTGTAATATTGGATGGACTAATAAACCACAATTGAAAAATCCTTTTGATTCCAAACTATCAGATTCATTAAAGAATGATATTTAGTGTTTTCTAAATATAATTTATAGAAATTTGATTTAGATCAGATAGGTGAAGGGATTTTGACTGGCCTGCAAGCAAATATTGGGATACTATGCTAAGTTTTTATGTTTTAAAGATCAAAAGGATGCTCTGATTGAACTAAATTGCAATTAAATTGAGTTCTTTGAATTCTAATTGTCCTCCTTGATTAAGTACAAATGATTTTCTAGAAATGTGATTTGAGGCAAAATATAACTACATGTATTTAAATGGATAATCCCCATATTTCAAGCTGTTTATGACATTTATCTGGCCTATCATCCACTCATTAATGTGATCTGGCTCACAGAGGTAGTTTTGTTCATTGACTACTGAAATGTTTTTGTCTAATTCATTTGAGGCCTACATTTTGTTTGCCACATAAGTCAAATGTATTTCTTAGTGGGGGTGTGAGAGTTTTATCACCTCTGTCATCAAATGTGCTTAGGGTGTAAACTGAAATAGGGCTCACCCCAATATAGAGGGCTTTCAGTATTTAGTAAAATATCACTCAGAACCAAATATTGGGCTTACAGTTTGAAAGGGTTAACAATGTGGCCAAAGACAATAATGATATTAGAAAATGACAGTTATGAAATTTTAAAAAATCAAAGTATGTATTGCAGCAAGAGATTTAGTAATCCCAATGATCACTAATTGTAATATATTAGAAAATAAAAGTATGCTATGAAGAGGCTTCTTTTGTAGTTGTGTGAGTGTAGAAAGTTTTGTTTTGAAGCAGAAATTCTTTATTTTTTTACGATATCAAATCATAAATGAATAAAAAATCTAAATACAAGTTGTAAAAAAAAAGAAAAGAATTATAATCAAAATATTTACATTTAACATCCATTGTGATAAAAGAATATATTTTTTCATTTCCAGAGTCTTTTCTTCCTGAAAATATGAAACTATGTTTGCATGCATTATAAACCTTGAAAGAAAATGTTTCACAAATATAAATTTTACATCAGGAAAATGTTTAATTGAATATTTTAAATATACAGAAGAGACAAACAAACACATTGAATATATAATATTTCAACAGAGAAATCATTAACAAGATGTACTTTCATATTTTCCAGAAACAGATAATTTGTATGTGGATAGTGACTGTAGCTGCTTTTTCTCAATAAAAGTAACAAAACTTTCAAAGTCTTTGTTCATATCTTTTTTCACTAAATCCCCTAAACTCTCAAACAATGCAGAAAGGATCCACATGATATACTAATAAGGCATCTTTTGATTAAAAACATAACAAATTATAGAATACAATCTTTAAAAAAAGGATTTGGAATTTTTACTGTTTGAATTAAGGCACAATGAACAATTACTTTTAGATAAATTGCTGTAGGGATAAATGTACCCAATACTCTCATTGGGATGATGTCCAGATAAGAGATATGAAACATATGTGGAGGGTGAGAAAATTGAAGGAAGCAGCATACAATAGCATAAAAGACAAATCTCCAAGTCAGGCCAGTGTAGATTTCTTTGCTTAACAAAGAAAGAATTAGAGATCATCCTTGCAAATAAAAATTATGGAATTACCTCTTTTACAGATTTGGCTGAGAAAGGAATTGCATGTATAGCATATGATCTTTGAAATGAGATGAACTGATCAATATCATTGCTACAATATTTTGGAAAAAAGAGATCAATCTCTTTCCTAATAGATTGTAAACTTGAAGAAGGTTGTGCTAACAAGAATAGAAGTTCAATAGTCTGAATACTCAGAAAGATAATGACTCATCTCAGAATTAAAGAGGGTAACTCAAGTGATTATTCCGTTAATGAAACACTTTATTTATATTTGAATATTGCCCATACCTATCCCTCAGTTATTACCCCTCGATTATAATGCGGTTGGCTTTCTTGGATCCCCAAATCTGCATTATAATGCAGGATGACTGTATTCCTTTAATGAAATACTCATTTATGTGTTTGCATATGTTGTCGCAAATTTGATTTTCTTGAAAAGCAAGAGCTACACTCTTCACAAGAATATGTTTTGTTTCCAGTGTGTGTTGGCAGATGTCTGTTCAAAGCTGATTTCTCTGAAAAGGAAGATCCACACACTTCACAAGAATATGGTTTCTCCCCAGTGTGTGTTCGCATATGATGGCGCAAATTTGAATTATTTGAAAAAGAAGAGCCACACACTTCACAAGAATATGGCTTCTCTCCAGTGTGTGCTCGCACATGCACCACCAAAACTGATTTGTGTGTAAAGGAAGAGTCACAGAATTCACAAGAATATGGTTTTTCTCCAGTATGTGTTTGCATATGATCCCTTAAATGTCCCTTCCGTGAAAAAGAAGAGCCGCACACTTCACAAGAATATGGCTTCTCTCCAGTGTGTACTCGCACATGAACCACCAAATCTGATTTCCGTGTAAAGGAAGAGTCACACAATTCACAAGAATATGGTTTTTCTCCAGTATGTGTTTGCATATGCCTCCTTAAATTTCCCCTTTGTGAAAAAGAAGAGCCACACACTTCACAAGAATATGGCTTCTCTCCTGTGTGTACTTGCATGTGCACTACCAAAACTGATTTCTGTGTAAAGGAAGAGTCACACAGTTCACAAGAATATGGTTTTTCTTCAGTATGTGTTTGCATATGATTCCTTAAATGTCTCTTCCCTGAAAAAGAAGAGCCACACACTTCACATGAATATGGCTTCTCTCCAGTGTGTACTCGCATATGCACCACCAAATCTGATTTCCGTGTAAAGGAAGAGTCACACAATTCACAAGAATATGGTTTTTCTCCAGTATGTGTTTGCATATGCCTCCTTAAATTTCCCCTTTGTGAAAAAGAAGAGCCACACACTTCACAAGAATATGGCTTCTCTCCTGTGTGTACTCGCATGTGCACTACCAGAACTGATTTCTCTGTAAAGGAAGAACCACACTGTTGACAAGAATATGGTTTTTCTTCAGTATGTGTTTGCATATGCATCCTTAATTTTCACTTCTGAGAAAAAAGAGCTACACACTTCACGAGAATATGGCTTTTCTTCAGTGTGTTCACGTATGCTCAACCAAATGTGATTTCTTTTCAAAGGCAGTGCCACACTCTTGACAAAAATATGGTTTCTCTCCAGTAAGAGTTTTTAAGTTGAACTATTAGCCATGTTTTTTTTTAAATCTGGAAAAAAAAAGAAAATACAGTTAAAATATAGTATTTCAGGAAATTAGTGAGATTATATAAATTCACTTTTCTATCAATAGGCTTTTCTGTGCATTCGACTTTTTTAATATTATCTTCCATACTTTTGGATGTTAGTAAAGTATTGTGGGAAATTCTTATGTAAAGTCTCATGTAAATTGCTGGATTTCACTTCTGTCAATAATAAACATTTCTTTCATTAAAAGCAAAACAATCAGTTTTGACCTGAGTGAAGAACTGAATTAACATTTATTTTCCAAAATAAACATACCAATTAGGCTGGAGCACCAATGTCTAAACCAAAAAAGCAAAATTTACAAAGAAAATTACAAGAGAATTTTTATATTGAAACTCACATGTCACATATGCACACACATAAACATACACACACCCTACATGCAGACAAATGCACACACATACCACATACACAAAAACAAACATATACACTTACGCATAAACATAGCCATATATTGTATATACACATACCAAATAAACATGCCACATATGCATATACATAAACACATTACATGCAAAACAAACATAATAGGGTACACTACTTAATCTGATAGAAATAAATCAGTAAAATAATTCCTTTGCATGTGTGTATGACAAGTGTTTGCATGTAATGTATGGGTATGTATATGTGTATGCGGCATGTGTGTGCCGGTATAAATGTGAGTATGTAGCATGTGGGTATGTTTATGTATATCTGTCATATGTCTATGTGTGTATGTATGTGGTATCTGCATATGATGTGTGTATGGCATGTGTCTACATGTAGAGTGATATCTGATGAGAAAAGAGGATGATGGTCAGATTGCCACACAATTCGATCGAAAGAAGTTGTTGCATCTCTTGCCCAATCTCATTTTCTATGTAACTAAATTCCAAATTAAGTGAGAACTCCATAACCAAAAACTAAAGATGTTTGATAGCAACTACCACACACCATTTTAATGTATTACAAAATTTAAATACCTCCTTGGAAGGTTTAATTTTGGGTATAATTGCAAGAAAATACTATAAAGTTAGTCATAAAAAAATACTTTTGCATACTCATAGTGGATTTCTAAAAAGAAATAGCGACTCTGCCATAATTGATGGATCAGTCAACAGAAAAGTGTTTGGGATTGACTGATTTTGATAACACTATATGTGATTATAATAAACGGTTTTGTTTTATGTATTTCATAATTTTATGAGAGAGTTACTACTAAGTTGAATGAAATGAACAAGTGATATCAATTTCTTTTCTATCAACAATTAAAATTCCTTCGTTTCTATTCTATTCGAAGCTCATTGAAAAAAAACCTTTAAGCTTGGAATGACTAATAATATTAGTCTTTATGTATAAACATTTAGGTTTAATGAAAGGGGTAGAAAAAGGGTATTTATTTCAGATTTATATAGTAAGACAAGACGATCTCATATACATTCTTCTTTCTATCCACCAGGTTAGAATACGAATTGAAGGGGCGCTTGATCTCTTATGCTGCAGAAGCCAGATACCATAGGGAATGCCTGTGTAGGTTTCTGGCCCTGAGAGACATCCAACCAACTGAAATTATGCTAGAAGACAAGAAAAAACTCTGGAATTCAGTGGAAAACAGTCACCTTCTCGTCAGTGTGTCATCCAGAAAATTAAAGAAAAGTTCTCTGTTGATGTGGTAGTTTTGTCATGCCCTGTCTATGCAAGTATCATTGTATTTAAGAGTTGTGCATCATCAGTTCAAAAGATAGTGAAAGATGAGAATAAAGCAGATAATCTTGAAAATAGCAAGAATCATGGTCAGATTATACCAGATCTCTTGGCTATGGTCTCACTGGCTGTGGTCTCACTGGCTGTGATACAGTTGCACCATATTTTGGAATTGGAAAGTTAGTGGCACTCTGAATCCCAAGAAGCCAGAAGTTCCAGCTTAACCTGCTTGGTGACACTGATGCAAATCTCAAAGATGTTGTAAAACAGGGTACACTGTTTATCTTGGCTTGATATGGAATGGAAGCTAGATACAAATTGTGGATGAAAACAGAACAAGAGCATAGCTAATGCTCCTAAACTACTGTCTTTGCCACAAACAGATGAGGCATTGTATCACAACGTGGCCCGTGCTCACATTCAAGTGGCCTTATGGGAGAGTTCTTTGGAGGCTAATCCACCTGTACTTGATCTGACTTTGAATCGGTGGTACAAAGAAAAGGGATCCAATTCATTGGCTGCAGTTTTGATTTCAGATTCCATCAGATGTTCCATTAGTACCAGATGCACTTTTGAAGGTGATAATGCATTCTTGCAAAGGAGTCAAACCATTTAATACTCAAAATGTGGTTGTGGCAATGCAGGAATGGCCTGCATGGTGTTTTGCAATTGCCAAAGAGATGATGAATGCTGGGACAATCTTACAAGAGTGAACAATGACATAATTTAGGAGGAAGATGAGTTGGAATCTGACAGTGACTGTGATGAATGATGTGAAAAACTAATCTGTCACAGAATTGGTAAATTGAAGCACTGTAATTTAACTAAAGGC
>VCCN01006885.1:730044-753352 GCA_006491835.1 Architeuthis dux | reverse complement strand
ATTAATATTAAGAGCCGTAAATGTATATTATTTTATTTTTAAGACAATTTATTAATAATCGACTCCAGACAGCAAATATTTTTCTTGATTTTAAACCGTTTATTTTTTTTTTTACACAACATAAATATGATATTTCCAAAACAAATATTTCGTATTTCACACCCTCATTATTTTGTTTTGATATTCAAATTATTCAGCATGACGTGACGTAATAGCTGGTGTCATCTTATTAATTAAGAAGGAGGTTGTGTGGGTATTTACTTTGAAAATATTTCCACTAATTTCCTTTTCACTAAATAACCTTTTCATTAAAAAAAAAATCAGTAATCACTGAATAAATACCAAAAGTTTGATTAAATTTCATTAATTAGTTGAATTCTAGTAGACTTTCAAAAATGCAGTTGTATATTTGTTACTGATCATTTTCTAATTGAGTTTTTACGTGTTTTTTGTTGACAAATTGAAAAACAAATAACACCGTTTCTATAAAAAAAAAAAATGAAAAATAAGTTTTCCATCAGATTTTTCTCCAATTCTTCTTCTTTTCTTTTGATAGAAACTTCATGAAATTTGAACAAACCTTTAAATGGGATTCAAGAGTTTCTTTTGTCAATACGACGAGTCAAATTTATCTATCTTCGTAATTCTGTTACGCTTTCTCCAAAAAGTGGAATTTTTAATGTCCACACCAAAACAATTGAACACAATCAGAAGAAAATAAATATCAAACTTACCGACCGAATTATTAAAAAACTATCGCCAAGAGATTTTATTATATTAACACTATTAAACGCGGATTATAACGATAAACAATAAAACTGGCTGAATGAATTAACCCAATAATTCATATTTATATATTCATTCACTTTAAGTACAATCGAATATGAAAACAACTGAGTTTGTTACTATTTGTTCAAATAAATTAATGAAATAAAGCTTCAAATACTTACAAGATGATCCAATGTATAAACTGTGTAGTGGATTAGGATTTACTGTGATAATCTCTGCGATGCTTAAAGCGGTGTTGTTTGCCTCTCGTCCCGTTTGGCTGAGTCCACTTTTTACCCAGTGTTGCCAACTCTAAAGAAATTTTCGCGCTAGATTGACAAAAAACGCTAAATTTTTTTAAATAGCCCTAAAAAGCGATAAACTTTTTAAAAAATCTCTCTAAAAAAATGCCATGTAAAAAATATTTGGTAATCTTTGGTTAGAGAAGAGTCCAAATATCGGTCGGCTGACTATAAAGTGGCTATTTCCGGTTAAATTCGGCTGTAAAATGGCTATTTCCTGTTAACTTCTGCTATAAAAATTGCTATTTTCGGTTTTAACATTAGACTCGATCTAAACCCAACACAGACGACATAGTTTT
Source organism: Architeuthis dux (assembly GCA_006491835.1). NCBI lineage: Eukaryota > Metazoa > Mollusca > Cephalopoda > Oegopsida > Architeuthidae > Architeuthis > Architeuthis dux. The sequence continues at coordinate 751,983 of VCCN01006885.1, read as the reverse complement.
TTTTTTGGAGCGGCGTGCATGGATACGATTTAAGGTTGTGTATTGATGAATAAATTTATAAATATGTATAAATAATCGCTATGCGGAAAAAAATAAAGTTTTTTTTACAAAAGAAATTTATGTCTAAGATCTTCCATAACAAATTTAGCCAATGGTTTAAAATGCTGAAAACGGCATATCTGTAGAAAGAATTAGTACCAAACAAATATTGTCATGTTGACGTATCACATGACGTTGACGTAACATTAAATCTGTGGCGTCCCTATGAGCCCCCCAACTTGCTCTCTTCCCAGGATATCTAGAATTTTGGTGATCTTTTTGTACTACAGGTATACGTACGTCAGAAGATACGCAAAATTTACATTTCCCATAAAATCTGAGGGGAATTTTTTTTTATGTACGCTCCTTTTCCTTTTTTTCAATACATACATCAAAAGATACAGACATATTGACCCATAATTTCAAAACTATTGCTCCTAGATCCCTAATGTTATGTTGCTTTTCATTGCACTACATGAATTGTCTCACTAACACTAAATATGTTAAAGATAAAAAATCTTCTTCATTAGTACAGAGTATTGTATTGAAAGTTATAATCTTATATAGACAGGTTGTTTGCGTACCTCAAAAGATACAAAGACAGCACTTTTTTGGGGTACCTGTTTTGTGATGACTTGGGCTTCAAAGGAAATCACAAAGTCAAACAAGATATATAAAAGACAACTTACCTTTTTTTTTTAAACATAAGGTCCGTTCTTTCAGTTTATCAGTTTCATCTTAAGTATTAGCATTAGTTAGTGGCGTTAGTACTGGTTAGTAGTTGAGACAATAGGGAGGAAAAATAGAATAGAATGTGGTTAGCATTTAGGAGATTTAGCTGATCTTTAGATATGGCACTGTTTTAGGAGATGTCAAATAGGTACGACCAGTCTTGTCTTGGAGTTAACTCTGACATGGGGATTTTACCTAAAAGCTCGGCAAATCCCAGATGATGACATTCGCACCAAGGTCAACATTCTAGACAAGCAGGAAGTGCTTCTAAAAATAGCACAAGCCAACTCCTGTCGTCTAGAGGTTATGACATGTTTAATGAGAATTAAAACAGCACACATGACAAAATCTGTATTTCCAATATCTTATAAAACAATAACGTCCTTAGAAATGACAATCGGCAACAGGATCACTAATAAGCCTAAAGGAACTGAATGGTTGCTTGTTGTTAGAAGATGAAGATCACTGTCCAGCTGGTCCTTGGAACCTTCTTTGCAAGACAAAAAGAGATTTACATATATAATCACAATTTTTAAGTTAAATTATAATGTTATGTTTTTTTAAAAACTTATATGGCCTTGTGTCACCTTTTTGTAGGGGCACGAGTCCATAGAGGAATGGAATAGAACATAATCTCCTCTGTCTACAATTATAAATTCAGCCTTTTTCAAAGTTCAATGAAATAAATGAATAGACCAATGTATATAACATATAATTTATTCAAGAACAATAACAATGAACAATTGAATGAATGAATAATGATTGGGAAAAACAATGCTTGTTGCATTAAGGAAATGTTCAGGAAAAATAATGCTTGTTGCATTAGAAAATGTTCAATTTGTCTGGCACGAAAAGAGTCAGTAAGTTGAAATTAAACAAAAGAATCAAATCAGAAGTTGTTGTAATGTGTATCCATGCATATGTATAATAACACTTGTCGTGTCATGAGTGTATACAAATCAAAATCAGGGACTTACTAGCTTGCCTTTGAATGTCTGAATGGCCTGGCGCTCACACAGGTGAAATGCATGTGGGTCTGTGTGAGTCAAGCAGCCGTGCCTAGCAAGCAACAGAAACTGCGACTAACGAAAATGTCTCTGTCGGCTGCTTACATCTGAATTAGGCAGGCTCCCAGCAGCAAGTGAAAATTAGATGAATTTTCATTCAACAAATACTTGCTGTTGTTGAATAATTGTTGAGCAATCATTTGGCTGCTGAAATTTGTGCCTTTTTCCACTCAATAGCGCAAATCTGTGGGAGCCGATTTTGGTGATATTTTGGAAAATAAATATTTCAAGGTGAGGAAAGGTGGAGGGTGGACAAACTACTTAGTCCAGTCAAATTAGAGTTGGACTCAGAAGTAAATACACCATTAGCAAATTTTACATAAAAAGTTGCATAACAGAAAAAAAAACCCAAGTCTTGAATGTTTGGAGAAAATTTTTACAGCACATTAAAATTGTAGTATTTTTAGCATTTTCAGTCAGAAATACAAAACTGACAATAATGATACAAATATTGCCACTGAAGTACTCTAACCAGGCATGATTTTAGTTATTTTTCCTGTAGAATTCTGAGCAAAATAGTGTCAACCTAGAAATGAAGTAAATAGATTGTCACGCTATACTGTCAGAAAGAGGATTTCACCAGCTTTCCAACAGTGTATCTTGAGCACAAAAAGTTACAGCCAAAAACGTGAAACTAGGTATTTAGCGTTTTAAAAGGAAATTGTTGGGAATGTTTATTGCAACTAACGAAGGAAAGGAAAATCTTCGAATTTATACAGCGTTTCTTCCCCTCTTGTACCTGTTTTTTGACAACAAGGCCTGAGAGTTGACCAACGAGGATCGGTTAAAGAATAAGCTGCAAATCAATCAAAAAACAATATGAAAGCCAACAAATCTATTTAAAACAAACAATCTAATTATTAATCATGACATAAACGATTTCTAAAACATAATTAGTTCTTATATTTTCCCCTCAAAAAGAATGCAATAAAGTATTTATTGCTCAACATATCCTAAATTAACATAAAACACAGGTATAAAGCCATACAAAAAAAACAATACCAATGCATGTGCAAGTGACATGTAACTAGAAGGGAAGACAGTAATAGCCAAGAATTAATAGTAAATATAAGGGTCATTAGGTGACCACTGTCTGCCTCTTAATGTGGTTGTCCTCTTAGGACGTTGAGAGGCCTGATTAGAAATATTATTTGCACCTGAAAGTTCCTCTGAGGTATTTGTTTCGTCATCCTCAAAATCAGGGATGCTGTGAGACTGGTGAGAATGAGTTAGAGTCAATTCTAGAGGGTACAAAAGTTTGATGGAATGGATCTGAATCAAACCATCACCCCTTTTGGTCTTCACAACAAACTTTGTTGTCATCCCCAAGAATAAGTTCTAAGACTCTACCCAGAAGCTAATAAGGCCTAATTTTAGCTGGATTCTTAACAAGAACTACATCACACACTATTAGAGAAGTTGATCTCATGTAGACCCTTACACTGTTCTCCCAGACTAAGCAAATAATCTGGAAACCAAAGTTCTGTAAACTTTGCTGACATGTTGTCGCAAGACTCAATTGATTTCACAACATCCACTTTAGATGGCGGATCAGGTCACCATTTATTTTGATCATCTATTTTCAACAGGAGTCCTGCATTAGCATTAGGACAAAGAAAGCATTTAGGGGTTAAGATCTCAAGACTATAATCTGTCGAACAGCTATAAGTGAGAGGCCTGGAATTTATGACCTTCTGTACATCTGAGATCATTTTGAGGAGAACTTTTTCTAGACATAATAAGGAGTAAATGTTTAAATTTTCAGCCCTCTATATCCAATACATAGCCAGCCTGACAAGCTTAAAACCTGAAGAAACCTATGTTGACGGTTTCTAAGTAAACTTTGTACAAAATAAAATATAAATCTATAGATGCAAAAACACTGCACAAATATAAAAGTTTGAAGACTAATATAATGACACAATACCTTTAGAAATTCATTAGCCTTTATTTTGATTGTGCATTCCCTCACTTCCCAAATCCTGAAAATATGTGAACAGGCACTGTAGCTGCTTTTACTCAATACAAGTAACAAAACTTTAAAAGTGTTTGTGCATGTCTTTTTTCACCTAAGCTCCTAAACTTTCAAACAATGTAGCAACGAGTCACATGATATAGTAAAAAAAAGTATCTTTTGAATGAATAACAATATAAAAAATTGATATATACATTTTTTTTAAAAAGGGATTTCAAATTTTTACTGTTTGAATTATGGCATGAATAATTTGATCACTGAAATGAACATATTAACAATTACTATTAGAGAAATTTCTGCAAGGTGATACGTTCACATTATTCTCACTGGGATGATGTGATATTGATAGATGGGAAACATTGTTGGAGAATGAGATAATTGAAGGAAGCAGCATTACATTAGCCTAACAGACAAATGTCTAAGTATAGATTTGAGAAAGAATTGAAGAGCATCATTGCACATGAAATATTTGCTGTGAATGCACAGATTTTTGGTGAAAATTCTTCATTATTCAAAATATCAATATCTTAAATTAGTCAAATGCAACTGTAAATATTGTCACCAGGGAATGCAGACATTTTGAATTCTACTCGCTCACTCAAATGTTTAATCTTCATAATTAGTATTTTATGAGAATATGGTTTTTATACATTTGTTATTCAGATATGTATTGTTCAAAGTAAATAGCTTGAAAATGAAGATTCACAAACTCAAAAAAGTTGGCTTGTTTTCAAGTGAGTGTTCATTTGTACAATAGCTACACAAAAAGTAAGCTCTACATGCTACAGATGAATATCACTTTTTTCCAGTGTGTGATTGCATATGACGCTTCAAACTTGACTTCTGTGAAAAGGAAGAGTCACACAATTCACAGGAAAATGGTTTCTCTCCAGTATGTGTTTGCATATGCCGCTTCAAATTTGAATTTACTGAAAAAGAAGAGCCACATATATTACAAGTATGTGGTTTTTCTCCAGTGTGTGTTCGCATATGCTGCCCCAAATGTGACTTCTCTGAAAAAGAAGAGCCACAGACTTCACAAGAAAATGGCTTCTCTCCTGTGTGTGTTCGTATATGTACCACCATATCTGCCTTCCGTGAAAAAGAAGAGTCACACACCTCACAAGAATATGGCTTCTCTCCAGTGTGTGTTCGCATATGTACCACCAAATTTGACTCCTGTGAAAAAGAAGAGCCACACACTTCACAAGAATATGGCCTCTCTCCAGTGTGTGTTCGCATATGTACCACCAAATTTGATTCCCGCGTACAGCAATAGCCACACTCTTCACAAGAATATGGCTTCTCTCCCGTGTGTCTTTGCATATGTCGAATCAAATGAAACTTCTGGGTAAAGGAAGAGCCACAGACTTCACAAGAATATGGCTTCTCTCCACTGTGTGTTCGCATATGAACCACCAAATTTGATTTCCGTGTAAAGCAATAGCCACACTCTTCACAAGAATATGGTTTCTCTCTGGTGTGGGTTTTCAAGTGTTCTTTAAAAGTTGAACTATTAGCCATGTTTTTCAATCTGGAACATCTGTAAAGAAAAGATAATACACGTAAAATATAATACAGTAATTCAAGAAATTGGACTATAATAATTCAATTTTCTAATCAATTACCTTTAATGACATACATAATAATGTTCTTCTTCAAGGAATAATTTAACTTCCATATATTCAGATGTTAATAAATGAATTGTGGAAAATTCTAATGTAAAGTCAAATGTAAATTGCTGGATCTCACTTCTGTCCATAATAGACATTTCTTTCATTGTACATAAATTAATACAACAGAAAAAGACACTTATAAAGGCAATAAAGTTAACTGTGTCTAAGTGTATTTCAGTTTCTTTTAACTCAACTCAAAATTATCTTCCTTTCATATTTTTATTCAGTGAGAAAAACTGAAATATTAGCTCTTTGAAAAACTAAACAAATCCGTTTTGTCCAGAAAGAAGAAATGAACTATCATTCATTTTCCCCTAAAAAGCTTACAACAGTCATATCAATTAGGCTGGAGCACCAATGTCTACACAATACAGACATTTACAAAGAGAATGAATAAAATATTTAAATTGGAGATATGATAAGAAGACCATTTGCGATTTCCCAATAACTACAACTACTTGATCCTTTCTTTTATCAAATCACACATCATCAAAATAGAATCTGTGACTAAAAAAAACCCAAATCATTTATTGATGTTTACACTGATTTGTGTAGTAATTAACATTTGTATTTCACAATTTTAAGCCACATCTAATTGCTCCTCAATATCACTTTGCCTTCAGACACCAATTAATCAGTGATAAGAAATAACAAATAATTCTTTTATGTTGTGGAATAGAATGAGAAGCCACATTCACCAGAATCAATGAAACAAAAAGGTTTATCAGAAGTAAAGAAATATTGGTTGTAAGGGAAACAATTATAACAGATCCAACTTCTTTTGTCTTTAACAAAAAAGTCACTTGATATTAGAATATAAAAGCAGTGCTTTCTGAACTAGTTATATCAAAACCAACAATTAATTCCTTCCATATTTTTATTCAGTGAAGGAAACTGGAAAATTAGATCTTTTAAAATCTGGGGGAAAAAAATCAGTTTTTTCCTGGGTGAAGAACTGAATTATCATTCATTTTCCTAAACAAACATACAACAGTCATAACAATTAGGCTGGAGCCCCAATTTCTACACCAAGAATCAAAATTTACAAAGAAATTCTTCTTTGTAAATTTTAAATTGTAGAAATGAAAAAAAGATAATTTCCCAATAATTGCAAGAACTTGATTGTTTCTTTTATCAAATCGCACATCACCAAACTAGTCTCTGTGACCAAACTCAGATGTTTACAATGATTTGTGTAGTGATTAATATATTTGCATTTCACAATTTTAAGCCATCTTTTCAATCACTATGACTTTGCCTACAGATACAAACACTTCAAACATTTGTTGATCAATGATAACAAATAATTTCTTTTTCATGTTGTGGTATAAAATCAGAAGCCATAATCAAAGAAACAAAAAGGTTTATCAGAAGTAAACGAATCTTGGTTGCCAGGGAAGAAATTATAAAGGATCGAACTTAACAAAAAGATATTTGATTTAAGAATACCAACAGTGCTTTTTAGACTTGTTATATCAATTAGAGAATATACTTATTTTGGCCAAGTTCTATTGTTTATTACTTTGTCAGGCATGATAATTGTGGAATGATAAATCTATTGCCATGAATGACTGAAACGACTGGGAAGTAAAGATTTAGAAAAAATAAAAATAAATTATATTCGTTATTTTAATTTTTATGACTATTTTTTAGCTTCATCTTAATTTATTAGTTGCTTTTTATTACAACTTTCGGCCAGACTGATTAGCCTTCGGCAGTGAGCAAATAGTGTCAATTGGAAAACAAAGAATAAGCCTTAGGTGGGATTTGAACCCACACCCTTATGGAGGGTGCACAGTCCAAATTACATCTGTAAACCCATCTTTCATTCCGATCGATGCCCATGTTTATTTATATTCTGGTAGTTTCAGTTTTAAATTAAAAATGAAAATGATTCATAAAATTTTTTAAAATAAAAAAAATTATTGTTTATTACTTTGTCAACCATGATATAAATTTGAAAATGTCAAATCCATGAATGTTTAATTGGCTCTAATTTGCTTTGAATTCAAAGTCGATTTCATTGTTGTGTACAAATAACTATTTATTAGAATTTTCTTGAATTTTTCTTCTTTTCAGTGGTGTAAAAAAGACATACTAAAAGATAAAACAAAGTAGGATGTGAACACTGGACTAAAACTATTCCTTTCAAAATTCAAGTAAATAATATCAAATTAGATTGGATTATCATAAAGTTTTAATTTTTAAACATTATGTAATTGATGACACGTTTCGGCCAATCAATTCTTCTGCCTTCTTCAGGTGTAAAATTCGAGTGTGATGGGTTAAACAGAAGTTATGTTTAAAGGGGATAACCTTTATAGCACATGGCCCGGGTGTTTCTGTGTCTTTGTCTTGTCAGGTTTAGCTTTGTTGAGAAGTGGAAGCCACATCGGGTTGAAATCTGCACTTGTCTGGCTAATGCATTTAGTCAGAGTTCAATCGTCCGAAGAAGCATTTTATTATTAATGACACTTCTCAAAACTATAGAAAATTTCATTACTGTTTGTAATTTTCTAGGTTGGTCATTTATAAACACTGCCCAATATTAAAGAGTTGAGCAGTGAACAGGAGTTGAGTAATTTTAACAGAATTTTAATCATTGAAAATTTTCATTGCCACTAAACTCATGGACAATTTACATGATGTAAAGAGTTGAAAGTTCAATTTATCGGTTTCAGTTGTTAAAAACAATATCAAGTCTACACAGTATAGGAAAGAGACCAAAGCTGTCCGTTTTCGAACATGCAAAAGTTGAATGAATTAATCAAAGTCAGATAGTTGTGAAAAGGCTGCAGCAAATCCCCAATCTGTCCATAGCTCGTCTGAAGGCAGTGTAAGAATTTATTTTTATACTCACACTAACTGGTCGACCAAATATTAAAGCCGCAGAAATGAATGCAACCTTCCTTTTTCTTTTCAGGGATACATGACAAGTACTTCCATCTCAAAGGATCTGTTTAACCATTTTATCACCTTCAATATATTTTGTTTTCCGGCGTCTGATAAGAAATAATAATTGTTTGAAGTGTTTGTATCTGTAGGCAAAGTCATAGTGAGGATAACAACAAAGGAGGAACCATTGATCAGTAGCAGTTCGAATAATGAACATTATACGGTGTAGCAAGATATACAGTGATGATAAACACTTTGAGCTTCAAGAATCATTGGACAAGTACAATGAATTCACATTGAAATGGTATAAAAGTTGTGTTTCATGTTAGACCTCAAAGACTCACATTAAATGTCACAAACGTCAGAGGGCCGGAGAAATTGATTCAAATGTTCCTCGCAGGGTGACCGGCGCTCACATCTGTGGCTGAACCTTTCGATTTTCAAAAGCCTTGTTTTTGGTGGTGAGTTTTGTAATCTTAAAATCAACAAGAAGAACCCATCCAGATGGAGGTCTGCATTCATAGATGGTTGTCTTGTCATCCCTTGAAAACAAGCTGATGCTATTATTATGTGAGGAACTGTCACAAGATGGAATCCCACCACAAAAACAAGGCAATAGTGGACATCAAGGCGAGACTGGCCAAGCATTCACAAATTGTCAAGAACCTTTTACCAGCTCATGTTATTTCGGGATGCAACACCGTAGAGTCTATGGGTTGGGAAAAGGCTCTGTCATCAAAATCCTGAAAGCTGGGTACAAACTATTAGCCAAACTACCATTCCAGCAAGTCATCAACCAAGCCACTGCCTTCATCTCAGTCTGTGTGATATCCATTTTCCGCAAAGGGTAGGTTGGAATCCAACCAATAGCGATTGAGACCAAATTTGCATACGTGCAAATTCATCCCTTAATAAACTTCAAAACCCAGAGCCTTGAGCAGCAAGAGAAGAAAATGCAGTATTTTGGTGAAAATTAGAATGAAAGAAATATTCAGAATAAATGTGTTGTTATGGTGAAACAAATATTAAGTACGACTGGGTTAACAAATGAGACTAGCTAAGTTAAAGTTAAGATAGAGAAGACTGACACCTTCCCCATTCCCCATTTCAGCAAGAGCAATTGTGTGTTAAAACCAAAGTATTTGTCTGTTGAAAGTTCAAACTATTGTGTGTATCCTAAGGCTGTTACTTGTGTTTTTAACAGAAAAGAACTATGAACTGTTTTTACACCATCCGGCTTTTGAAAGCCACATCTATGAGGCAGAATTTGCTGCAACTCAGCATAATAAAAAGTTGCAACCCTCCCCTTCTATCTGTTTTTGCCAACAGACATTCTCAGGAAGAAAGATAAGGTTGCATTTATTTATATCTGTGTGTTTTGGATCGACCAGCAAGTGTGATTCCCAGTTTTCAATATACAACGAAGCACACATGCTCTTTGTTGCTATCCCTCCCCCACTTTTAATAGCGTCTCTTTCCCTTTGCCATTATCATGGTAGTAATGTCCAAGTTGACAGGGGGAGGATATTTACTCCAGTTTAAAAAACACTACAGCAGAAACAAAGGTTCAAATTCACAAAGAGAACAGCAGAGGAACAATTAAGAAGTCAGGAATAAAGCACAGAAAAGAATTTGCTGCTTTGAAAATAATCCACAAATAAATCAAACTGGAATTTTGCAAAACTTCATCAGACGTTGGGATGAGGAATTGCAGAGGGTCTTCTTCATAGATGAGAAGAAATTCAACCTTGATGGGCCAGATGGCTTCCAGTATTACAGGCATGACCTATGCTAGTGGAGATGGTGGGCTCATGATTTTGGGGTGCTGTATGATATAGTGGGAAGATGGCATTTCAGTTCGGTGACAGGTGGCTAAATGCTGCAGGATATATGGGTATGCCAAGAAATGTGAATTTAGTAGCTGAAGCTGTTCAGATTGGCGGCCAACAGTTCATGTCTCAGCTGGATAATGCTCTTATTCATGCTGCAAGAGTCAAGCAATGATTTCTTCAAGAGCAAGGTATATACGTTTTGGTCTCGCCAGCCAACAACCTGGATCTCAATATCATTGAAAACATATGGGAATGGTTGGCAAGGAAGGGTTTTGAAGGTAGGAGAGAATTTAATCTAGTGCAAGAACTCAAAACTGCTATTTTAGCAGCTTTGAATGAAGTGCCTGATGAATTCCTATATCGTTTGGTTCAAAGCATGCCAGACATCGTTTGGTTCAAAGTATGCCAGATCGGATTTTTCAAGTAATTAACAGTAATGGTGATGCAACAAAATATTAACAATAAATTTTTTCCACAAAAAAATCTGTTAAAATTACCAATAAAACAATGAGATTAGCAATGAGTTTAAGTTTTGTGGAATTCGTTAATTAGCCGAATGGTTTGCGGTCATTTCGTCAAACCATGTATCACTGACACACAGTCATCCGACAACAGTTTTGTCCTGCAGAGACAACCTGTTTAACAAACATCAGTTTTGCCGACTGCCTTTTCATTGAATACTTTTTTTGGTACCATTTAGAGGTTAAAAAAAAAAAATAGTGAAACTTCTGAAAAATAATTTTATTTTACATCTTAAATAACAACATTGGAAGAACAGGGTGAGAAAAAACATTATGTTATAAAATGAATTTTTGCAAATGATCAGAAATAATCCAGCAGACATTGACACCCTATTTTAAAAACGTAATTAAACTTGAAAAGAAATTAGATCTTGAGTTTTTTTTCTTGGCTTTGCTAGAAAGAAAAAAAGCCCAAATTTCAGTCAAAAGAAAAGAAAAACAAATTTTCATTAATTATTAAGTAAAATATCGCAATGTTTCAAAGTCATTTTTTGTTCACTTTTAGGTTCTCGGTCATTACTTTGAACAAAACTTTATATATATAAGTTGTTTTTTTATCCGGTGTCAATTTTCTGCCGAAAAAAAATATTCTTTTATCATTCCTATAAGTTGTATAAGCATAGTGGCAACCGTTACCTTTCCCGTTTCCATATGGCCACTGCTTCAGCTGTTCTGATTCCGGAATCGCCTGAAGTCGTCTGCTGAGGGTGAATTTAAAGTCAAATAGTTTCACGTGATTCAAGAGACTAGGGTTTTTTTTCTCAGTTTTTTTTATTCAAGCACAAGCTTGATAAACACAAATGAACAAAGGATAAGTTAGGGTTAATGTTTTTAGCGTTGGGGTTGGTGTTAGAGTTAGAGTTGCTGTGTTAGCAATAAGGTGGTGTTTAGCCAGCCACCTTATGCAGTCTGTGTTATTGGATGTTCATATTGACTAGGTCCCTGAAAGTTATGTCCAGTTGTGGTAATAAATTTCGGTCGACTTGAATTAGGACAATATATGTAGGTGCAGCAGGCTTAGGTATACTTCCTTAAGCCATTTTAACTTCAGAAAGTGGAAAAATGTTGAAATTGTCGTCTGCTTCTTTGACTTTAAATTCGCCATCAGCAGCAGCGGAGGACTTTCGGGCGTATCAGAACAGCTGAAGCAGCGGCCATCTGGAAACGGGAAAGGTAATGATTGCCAGCATAGATTAATTAAGCTTATTTGTAAAGCAGGTTTTTAGATGTTTAATTTTACATGTTGTCAATAATAACAACAACACATTACTTCTTCGACGGATGTCTCTCTTCTCTTCTCAACAGAAAAATTAAACTGTTCTGTCAAGAATGTTTAAGAAATCTTTCTAAAATAAAGTAGGCCTCCGAAAATTAGTTAATTTAATGATTAATTGACACATTTAGAAATATTTCATTCAATTATTCATTATTTAAAACGATAAAGTGGCTGAATGGAAAATATAAAATATTAGTTAAGTTAAGACTGAGCTTGTTACTATTTGTTCAAGTTAATTACTGAAATAAAGATACAAATACTTACAAGATGATCCAATGTATAAACTTTGTTGGTTTCTGTATTTAAAAGATGGGGTGGATTTACTGCGATAATCTGTTCAATGCTTGAGGCGGTGTCGTTTGCTTTGCGTTCCTTTTGCTTATCATTTGAAAAAAAAGATACGGATTATCTCCCTTTGCAGATTAAAGATTTCATTCCTTGCAGAATAGGCCAGTTGAATTAGTCAGAATAGAAGATTTAGAACAGTATACAATTTGTATATACAATCACACACAAACCTTGAACAAATACGCATGAAGATGATAATCGGTTTATAGTTAGAGGAAATGGTATAACAGAACATATCAAAAGTCCTCCAAAATCCGAGAATAGGTTTCTGAGAAAAACGACCAAACGTGAGGGTATCGAATTCTGTATGCAGGCCTCATGCGTGTAAGTCAAGTTACAAACCCTATATATGGGTGGGGGGGAATTTTGGGGCTCGGTACCTTGAGGGGCCTATCTTCCAACATTTAATGCAAAGGTTCCCAACCTGGGTGGCGGATCCTTGACGGTTGTATAATAGTAGGAATTTGAAGTAAGTGAACTACTCTTCAAAAAGCTTTTTTGGGCTCCCTCTATTAGGGGGGGGCAACGTAAAATCCGTTGTCAAAATGAAATTGAATGAACCGAGTTCGTATTTAGTGTTGGTAGTTCACGTGATTCTAGGCTCTTGTTGTATATGATAGCCAGTCTTTCTTGGTGAAAGATCTGTTGTATTGCTCATTTAATGTTTCAGCAATTTCCTTATTGGTGGTTGTGTAGCTGCCATCAGTTCTTCACATGATGATAGTTTGGATTTTGTTTGCAGCTCGGAGATATTTTCATCTGTCATTTTCCTTTTTTCTAAACTGATTTTCATACACATTTGGGATTAACTCTACACTCTTTTGCCAGTGACTTCTCATACCTTGGTTGCATGTGCAGCCTGATTCCTTTTTATGTGGTGTAGTGTCTCCCAGCTCGTGGGAATCTCACTGAAAGGGAAAGATGAAGCAAAGGAACAAAGGACAAAGACAAATGTGATGTTTACTGATCGCCGTCAGCTAGAGAACTGTTCGTCGTCTCGCTATGAGCGATCTTCTTTATTTTCCCCGGTTTGCCTGGCGCATGACCGGGGACTCACTTCCGTTTTATGGGTTTGTGGCAAGGGAGGTAACTCGTGGTATTTGCTCCCTTGCGCAGCCTGGCATGACATCACATGTGGTAATCGGCGTATTCTTGCCCTCGTATTGTGTTAAGGAACCGAATCCAGCTGGAGTATTTCTTCTGGGTAATTCTCAGAACTTTTTGGGAATCTTGTGAATGTTTATTACCCCGTTTGGAATATACTAGTTTCCAAAAATAAATATTCTTGTATAGAAAAGGAAAACATTACATGATAGTTGCAAAAGGGATGTTAGTATATCTTTTAAGAAGCAAGGAAGGGGGGTAACTTCGGCTGAGACTAATTACCGAATGGACAGGATTTACCGAACGGAGATAAATAATATACTGAAAAGAGTTGTATTTAGGGTTTCTGATTGAATTACACCTTCTTAGAGATAAAATCACACCTTTTTAGAGCTGGATGGCGGCCATATTGGATTTTCAAGTGGCTAACGTTAATTTCTTAATAAGCAGCCTAAATGTGAACCACATGCAAAACTTGTATCACAAAGGAAACGATTTTGCAATTAGCTGCCCAACTAGATATATTCTTCTATTTTAGAAACTTTAAATAGGCTTTCGTGAGTTTTATCGACATTATGTCGCGATTTGCCGAGTGTTGATACATTCATACTTATTTGTAGCTTCTGTTTAAAATAACACCCTTTTAAAGATATATTCTATCTTAGCATCACAACGAGCTTTTGATAGAAATAAAATCTTTTGGATCACCAGGTTTTGGTTATCATTCAATTCTTTTGTTCTAGCGGTGGTAGCAAAACATCTTAACCATGCTTCGGCGTAGTCAGGATCGTTTAATACCATTTCAGATCCTATCGGCGACGCCATTGTTATTAAGTTATGTTTATTAACGCAAACAAATACAATGAATGGAGAAATAAATTGTTTTAGAATAATTTCCAAAAGCCACAAACCTCAAACTTAGTTCTCATATAATCACCTCATTCTTCTACAAAAACCCAAGTAACATCCCCCCTGCCTCACCATTACATATCCTACTTCATGTAAATTCTCGTAAGGGCCTATATTTGAGACATTCATTCCTAGTTGTGGCGAAAAGGAATGGAGAAAGAATGACCAAAGATTTGAAGTAAAAAGAGACGGCATTTGAAGAAATGTCCGTAGTTAGAAAGTGGACCCTAGGCGACCCAAACATTAAGTGGAAAAAGGAAGAGATATTTTACGTGCCAGAAGTAATAGACACGGGCGAAAGACGCACTGCAGGGAACAGGCTACAAAGGCCAAGATAATGGTAAAACAAGGGTTTTTATATACTGACGTCACGAAAAAAAGAAGCTAATACTTAGTTGCGTACTTCATAGGGTTCAGAGCTGGCCCCATCGAGGTGACAAAGCCAGCTTGATATTTTTAACCCTATTTTAGTACTTTGAGAAATATGACCGCTACACACGTTTAAGCGTGTTAAGAAAAGAAGACGGAACAAGATAACACGTGTGACAGGGCTGTTCGCCTGTTAAGAACTGAGCCTTCCCCGTTCTCACTTCCGGTCCGCGTTTTCTGGAAACGAAATGGGGGCTGTTGGGAGCTTGCTTCGGCATATTTATTGGTTTAACATATACATACATTACTTATTGATTTAACATACATATATATATATAAACATTACACATAGTACCAACTGAAGATACATCTAACAGATGTAATAGGGGTTAGGGTTTAAGGTGTGAGAATTTTGAAATACTTATACTTGTGTGGTAAGCTAGTTTGCTTTGAAAATGTTCACAGATACAAAGTTTACTGTTTCGCCTGAAAGGGAGTTCCAGTATGAAAGGGCATTTGATGTGAAGAATGTGTCTCTAATACCAGGGTGGTGGTGTATCTGGTATTTGTGACTGTGACCTTTGTTTTTAGTATTCTCTGTAGCATGAGTTTGCTCTGTATGCACATCTCACAGTGAGTATCTGCGTCCATTTCTACCATGCGGTGTGTCGTTTTGTAGATGTGTATCAGGTCACTTCTCAATCTTCTGTATTGTAGAGTGGGTAGCTGTAGTATTCTGAGTTTGTCTTCATATGGCAGGTCTTTTAGTTGTGGCACCAGTTTCGTAGCTCTCCTCTGCAACCTCTCTAACATGTCTCGGTATTTTTTGGTGTGTTGAGACCAGATAATGCATGCATATTCTACATGTGATCTGACCATGGGTTTTTTAAAGCTGTTTGAATATAGTGGTGTCCATATATTTGAATATAGTGGTGTCCATATATTTGAATATAGTGGTGTCCATATATTTGAATGTGCTTCGGATTGCACCAAGCATCGGGTTTAGTTTATTGATTTTTCTTCTTCTATATGTTTATTGAAGTTTAGCTGCTCGTCCACCATCACCCGTAGATCCTTTTCTTCGGTTACTTGTGTTAGGTTGTGGAATGTGCAGTTATATGATTTGTATTTGTTTCCATATATTGTATTAGTTTGTTTGGGTATGGTATACTGACAGTGCCGGACCTATGGTTGGTGTCATCCGGAGCGGTAACCTATGATGTCACCCCCTACCCCCAGAACCTGCTCGCTTCCTATTCATTATACATCATGATATTATTGAATATTATCCCATATTATTGAATGTGATAGCATAAGCCTACATTTAACAATTCTATTCATCTTGAGTTTTCAATTTCTCAGTTCTGAGTTTGTGAAATAATATGAAGAAAATAAGGTTACAGGTCAAAACGTCCAATGAACAAAAGGTCCAGTGTACAAAATGTCCAATGCAAAAACGTCCAATACAAAAACGTTCATTGGACGTTTGTACATTGGACGTTTTGACTTAGAACCGAAAATAAGTATAGGTACCATGAAAATATTTTTATTCAGTATCTTTAAAAAAAACTATACAATAAAACTAGAAAGCACTCAGAAAGCTCACGCCTCTGGTATCGTCATTGTCAGGGGAAATAATTGTGCATGGATCCGCCCAAAATTTTAATCACTTCTTTCGTAACCCATTGCTCACCCTTCCACAAAGTTTCAATGACATTCATTGAGATATCGTGCAGACAGACATGTACTTTTGGCGTTATTATGTGGCGTGGCCATATAACCACGACGTAGGGCAGATAATTGTGTATGGATCCTCCCCAAAATATAATCACTTCTTTCATTGAAACCCATTGAGAACTTTTGGAGATAGCATGTAGACAGTCATTAGCGTATACATAAATGTATGAAGAAAAAAAACGGAAAAATATCTCTCAATCAAAAACAATTCCTAGAACCGCCCCAAAAGCCAAACTGTTCCTTACTCCATTTCCCACCCATCCACAAAATTTCATTGAAATCCATTGAATACTTTCCGAGATATCGCGTGGAGAGATAGATCTTTCATTAGAAAAAAGAATTACCATGAAACCATATGGACATTTTTTAGGCAGTCATCTTGGTGTTACCCCCTCTGATGGTGTCACCCGGGGCGGGCCGCCCCTTTCGCCTACACCTTGGTACGCCACTGTATACTGATGCCTTTTGTTGTTGGCCCCCAAATGTAGAGAGTGACATTTATCTATCGTTCCGTATTTCAAATTAACATTATCACTGTAACTTTACATAGGCTTTTGGTGATACTATTCCATTAGTAACCTTTTAGGTGAGTTTTATCGGCCTTATACAATGATTTGCCGAGTCTAGGGGATTTGCAAGACGAAGCCGGATAGAGATAAATAATATAATGATGGGGGTCTTTTGTAGGGTTTCTGTACTCTCGGCAAAAAATTACCGAATGGAAGGACGAGGATTTACCGAACGGAGGTGAATAATAACTGAAGGGAGTCTTATTTGCGATTTCTGATTAAATTACACCTTTTTGGAGATATATTCTTCTATTTTAGCAACTTTTTTGTCGGACTTATGCTGAGATTTGCAGAGTCAAAAGGATTTACCGAACAGATATTCCTTCAGCAGAACTACCAAGTTTCTCGCCTTTCGCGGAAGACTCCCGCATTTTGAAGCCAAGTGCTGTCCCCCCCCCCTCCCCCGCGCCGTTTCCCTCCTATTTGCAGACCTACCGAGTCTCCCGCATTTTGTTGTTTATCTTGGTCTAAAATTATGTCAAGATAGGTTTTCAATACACTGAAATAGCTGTTTTAGAGCTTCTAGAATTGAAAATTTTCTTGGGGGGGGGGAATCTGCTTCTTGCGAATTTCTAAACTTTGGCAGGTCTTCAGTTATTATTCAATTCCGTGTTAACATTGACTTTTAAAAATGTCCAATTTTACATTTTAATTAATGGAAAAAAATCTTTTTTTCCCCTTAACAAAAACAAGACAAAGCTTAAGAATAATTAAAAAAAAAATCTAATCATGTTTTTAAAATAGGGCGTCGAAGATTTTTCAAAAGTGCGTGTACATCTCCTCTCGGCAAAGACCGCAGGATAATGTCGATAAAACTCACGAATGTAAAGTTGCTAAAATAGAAGACTATATCTTTTAAAAGGTGTGATTTTAATCTGAAACCCTACAATTACAAAAGACTCCTATCATTATATTATTTTTTTTTATCTCTACCCGGCAAATCCCCTAGACTCAGCAAATCATGGGCCGTTAAAACTCACAAAAATGGTTACTAATGGAATAGTATCACCAAAAGCCTATGTAAAGTTACTAAACTCGAAGAGTATATCTTTAAAAGGGTGTAAACAGAAACTACAAGTTATCCCATCAACACTCAGCAAATCGCAGCATAATGTCGCTAAAACTCACGAAAGCCTAGCCTATGTAAAGTTACTAAAATAGAATAATATATCTCTAAAAAGGTGTAACTAATCAGAAACCAGAAACACGACTATTTTCAGTTATTTATCTCCGTTCGGGTCACGTTTGGTTCAGTTTGGTTCGGTAAATCCTGTCCGGTCGATAATTAGCAGGGTTGCCAGATCAGTTTTCTCAACTATGGACAATAGTGTTCCCAAATTCGGACAAACTTGGTTATCCCTGCTCGAAATCTGTCAAATACGGACAGAAAAATTGATGGCTAGAAATAGCTAATAATGGCTAAAAGTAGCTAGATTAATATCTCAATAATTAAATTAAATAACTAAATGTGGCTAAAGGTAGCTAGATCATTATCACAATAATTAAAATAAATAGCTAAAAGTAGCTAGATCATTATCACAATAATTAAAATAAGTTGCTAAAAGTAGCTAGATCATCACAATAATTAAAATAAATAACATAGTGGCTAAAAGTAGCTAGATTATTATCACAATAATTAAAATAAATAGCTAAAAGTGGCTAGAACTGATATCCGATATCTAAAAACAACAACAAATATCTTAATTTAGATATAAAATATCTAAGTTGGCTACGCTGAGTTGTGCCTTAAAATCGGACAATTTTGGATGTCCGAATCTCAAGATCTTTACTCGGACATCATTGCTAAATTTACACAATGTCCGAAATCGGACATATCTGGCAACCCTGGTAATTAGTCTCACCGAGTAACTTCCCCCTTGAATAGAGGAAAGGTGAAAGTTTTACCCATTTATTTTTCTTCCGTATTACATATATTTTTTTTACGAATGTAAGTTTTTTTATTATCAGGTATTTGTTTTATATTTATCTTCTATCTTGTATAATGTTAATTTAAAATATCATTTTGGGGAATTTTAATAATTGTAAAATCGGAAAAAGAAAAAAAAACATTAACCGTTGTCGTGAACGGAAGTCCTTTACCACAAAAGGGACCAAAGGCAAACGACACCTCCGCAAACGTCAAACAGATTATCGCACTGAATCCTAATCCATCCCATCTTTTTCAAATACAGAAACCACCAAAGTTTATACATTGGATCATCTTGTAAGTATCTGAAGCTTTATTTTACTAATTAACTTAAACAGATAGTAACAAACTCAGTCTTTTCGATGACCGCTTCATATTCGATCGTACTTAACTCATATTTTATACATTCATTTCAGTCAATTTATTGTTTATCGTTTTAATCTATGTTGAATAATTGAAGAAAATTTGTTGGTGATAGTTTAATAATTCTTTCAGTGATTGAACTCCTTCTTGTTGTTAACGTGCCGTTTCGGCCGATCAATTCTTCGGCCTTCTTCAGGTGTAATATCCGAATGCAGACCTACCAACCCCAGAAATTATCAGATAGGGAGAACTGATTTATTACATGAACAAAAATAGGGAAATTTCTGAAAAAATGTACACCAAGTATTAAAAACACAAAAGAGTGTGTTTCCTCTCTAAAGAAAGCATTAAAAAACCTGAAAATAAACAGTTTTTATTTGTAAAGAAACTTTGTAGTGACAGATTTTGCCTCTATCAATAGTTCTTCCCCTGTCTCCCAACTTGTGGGATTCTCACTGAAAAGGAAGATGAAGCAAAGGAACAAGGACGAAGACAAATATGATGTTTAACTGTTCACACTCGGAGAAGAAGTGACTGGAACCTTTTCTCCATGTGCGTGCTATATTTTACCGTTAGCTTGACTTTAAGGAAGTACCACCAACCTCAAGGTTAGCCAGATGCCACCAAAGAACGTCAGCTCGATAATGGGCTATCTCTTCTTCATCGAATGTACCAACAACTTTTGCATCATCTAGAGCTTCTGTTATATAGCACTATTATGAAGGGTTTGGTAATCAATAAACTCATTGTAGAGTTTATCAAGGTTAGAGTAGTAGAAAAGTCTGTTTCAAATGGGAGGACCACAGGGCACAAAGTCTATTTAAAATGGGAGGACTGCAGGGCACAAAGTCTCTTTCAAACGGGTGGACCGCAGGGCACAAAGTCTCTTTAAAACAGGAGGACCGCAGGGCACAATGTCGCTTTCACAGGACACCTCCTCGGAGGGACCCTCTTCCGCATGACACCTGCAAACACACTGTTTTCCTTCAAATATTTGCTCCACACTAACAACGTTCATCAGACCACAGCCAAAAGCAAATTGTTTTCACTCCACCACTCGGCCACTTATATCATGCCAAGGAATGATTCAAGTGCCCATATGCGAAGTGTCTAGCATAGCATGAGCGGGGAGCCCGGATGTTCCAACAGCGCCACCACATGGAGTCTCTTCAGCTGTGGTTGGGCAGAGGGCTCAGGTTCAACCTCGCGGTTCACATCGTAACCACACTCTGTAACAAATGGAAAGAACTGGTATTTGTTCAGAAAAAACTGTACTTTGCCCCATGAACAATCAGAATACTTAAGAACATCAATCCAAACAGAATTACAAATTACAGTGAACCCTCATTAAAACAGACTAATAGGGAGGAAAGGGTGGCTGTTTTAGATGATTGTGCGAGTTAACCGACAGTAGTGTTAATACTGTACGTACGATATGGGATAGATATGTACACTGAACATGATACATCATTTAACTATATAAAACATATATTTTATGAAATTATTTAACATATAACAAGGTTAATTAGTTACGGTCTGCCTCCTCTGAAAATCTCTAAACCGTTATAAGTTTGTTTACTTCTAAATGTGGATAAGTAATTGTAGTAATTTTGAAGTGGTCCATTTACGAATACTATGCAATAAATTTTCTTACAAAGTGTGCTTCTCATAAGAAAATACATTCAAAATGGAATACATCCTGATAATTTTATTGAAATCGGTCCATTAGTATATTTTTGGTGAAATTTTAAAATGTGTGTGAAAATTGGGTTAAAATTTCCGAATACAAATTCTACTAGTTTACAGGTTCGCGAGTGTAAACAAGTTTTCAAACCTGGTTATCTCCGGTTTTATATTGTCTACAGAAATAAATTTTAGTTGATGATTTTCTGCAATCTTTCTTTTATTAATTAACACAAAGATTATTACAATAAAATAAATAGATTTCAAGTTACAAAAAAATGGGGTCCATTTTAACATGGGTTCACTGTATCTTATCAACAATAGGAAACTTTTTCTGATGTATGTAAGGACCTCTTTGAAGTAGTAATGTGTTGCTTCATGGAATTTTGTATATTTGTCTGTAATTGTTCCATCATTTAGCAGTCTGTTTAAGGTCAACTTTGCAGTCATCCCAAGAAAAATGGATCTTGCTAATTTGATAAAAAAAAACAGCAACAAAGCAGGAGAAGATGTTCAACTTTTGAAATACAGGGAGATAACAACAAGAAATCGGGAGATCCAGAGAAAATGTTTGAAATCGGGAGTCTCCCTGCAAAATCAGGAAAGTTGGCAGTTCTGTGAATGTGATGGGGTAAACAGAAGTGCGTTACTTCAAAGGAGGCAACATTTATACCATAGGATTCGGGTGTTTCTTTATCCTTACCTTGTCAGATTTGGATTTCAATAACTTGATCCTGTAATTTATTAAAATATTTATTCATTTAGAAAATGTAATGATGTTTCATCGTTATTTTATTTATTTGATTATAATTTATATATGTAATTTTTATTACAAGATGTTTATTACATCTTGTAAGTAAATAATTAAATAAATAATAATCTTGTGAATAAATCATTAATTAAATAAAATATAATCT
>VCCN01006885.1:719022-730034 GCA_006491835.1 Architeuthis dux | reverse complement strand
TAATCTTGTAAATAAATTATGAAGTGTAGATGAGCGTCCCTTTCAAATCAAAATGTAATTTTTCTTTTGGAAATTCTACGTTTGCTAATGGAGCTATTTGTTTTTAACTTTGTTAACAAAAACACATAGAAAATCAATTAGAAAATGTGGAAAAAGTAATGTATGAAAACTAACATCAAGGGGGCGTGTGTATAAAATATTTGTATGGAAATAGAGTTGTCTTCATTCATTTTATTTAAAAACAGGAGTTATCTCCATTTTACGAAAAATCAGAATCAACGAAAATTTGAATGTGAATATTTTTTTTTCTTTTTACCTTAGAATATAAGTTAGCAAATAAAACTAAAAAGTTGCCAAAAAGAGCAATATTTTACTATATTTTCCTGCTTATTAAAATACAAAGTATGGTATCCATACCGACCCTCCGATTCAAAAAGGTAAACAGAATTTATTTCTCCAGGGATTTAGCTTTAAGATGTGTAAAACTCAATGACGTAAGGATTTTGATGATAAAATTAACTTTTATATAAGTTGCAATTTAATAATTTTTTCGGTAAGTTTGCTATTTATTTTCTTATTGTGTTTAATTGTTTAGATGTTGACATGAAAAATCCACATTTCTACTTTAAAATCATTTCTATTGTATTACTTAACTTTTGTAATTTGAATTTTAATAAGACAAAAGTAGAGAAAGTAGGCAATATAATTTCACTTTGTTTTTAAATACTTTCTGTATTTGGTTGGTTTATTAGGATTTCTCAGTCAATAGGTAGGTTTTTTTCTGGCTCTTGTTAAGTTTGTATCATTTTCCAAATTCGCCAGACACTAATTAAAATAAAATAAAATAACAAGATTATTTAAAAAGATGTTAAACTGATTTCGGCATTAAATGACCCATCAAGGGTTGATATGCCACTAAACACATCAATCAATCATTTTCCACAATACTTACTAAAACATTCCTGGAAGAACATTATTACATATATCATATTTTTTTACACACTGTATGGGGATGAATCCGGGGTCATCAGGTGTTTTGGGTCTTAACATCAGACACCCTCACCCGGGTGACCCAGTAGGGGATGATCAAGCCCCGACTTGTGTCCAGGTAGTACATTATGCCACTTGTTGCTGCCCTTCAACAAGAGCCAACGGGAAAATTCGCTCGGCAGCTTCTAAGATACCTCTGATGGCTCTTCTTCCTTGCAGCCCACATATTCTTAGGACCCGGTGATGAGATTTGCCTGCAAAGCATCTGCAGTCTACCTCAAAGGCTCACAGCAAGCCTTCCACCCACTTCCTCTGACACTCAGTCACCAGTTCCTCATATTTTGCTCTTTTCCTTTCTTGTGCCTCCCCCATACGATCTTCCCAGGGGACAGAAAGCTATACCAAAACTACCTGCTTGGTCACCGCATACATCAGTAATGTGAAGGACACAATGGTGTCTGGGAACCTCAGATGATGCCGCAGGTCGACCAGGCAGTTCCAGCATAAGAATTTTCCACAATACTAAATTTATTAACATCTACAGGTATTATTTCTTGAAGAAAAACATTATTGTGTATGTCATAATAAAAAGGATTTGTGTACTAAAAGATCCAATGCACATGAGCCTACTGATAGAAAAAGTGATGTAATATCATCTAATTTCTAAGAATATATTATAATATTTCAAGCATATTCTTTTTTTTTTACAGATGTTCCAGATTAAAAAACATGGCTAATAGTTCAAATTTGAAAAAACACTTAAAAATCCTTACTGGAGAAAAGCCATATTCTTGTGAAGAGTGTGGCTCTTCTTTTTCACAGATGTCACAATTGGAGGTGCATGTGCGGACACACACAGGAGAGAAGCCATATTCTTGTGAAATATGTGGCTCTTCCTTTTCACAGAAGTCAACCTTGAATGTACATATGCGAAAACACACTGGAGAGAAGCCATATTCTTGTGAAGTGTGTGGTTCTTCTTTTTCAAATAATTCAAATCTGCGCCAACATATGCGAACACACACTGGAGAGAAGCCATATTCTTGTGAGGTGTGTGGCTCTTCCTTTTCACAGAAGTTAAATTTGAGTCGACATATGCGAACACACACTGGAGAGAAGCCATATTCTTGTGAAATATGTGGATCTTCCTTTTCACAAAAGTCAAATCTGGTGGGCCATATACGAACACACACTGGAGAGAAGCCATATTCTTGTGAAGTGTGTGGCTCTTCCTTTTCAGAGAAATCAGTTTTGAACAGACATATGCCAACACACACTGGAGAAAAACCATATTCTTGTGAAGAGTGTGGCTCTTCCTTTGCAAGAAAGTCACATTTGAGACAACATATGCAAACACATAAATAAAGTGTTTCATTAAAGGAATACAGGCATCCCCCACTCCCGCTTATGCAGATGTTGGAGTCCAAGAAAGCCAACCGCATTATAACCAAGCAGTAATAACTGTGGGATAGGTATGGGCAATATTCAAATATAAATAAAGTGTTTCATTAACGGAATAGTCACTTGGTTATCCTCTATAATTCTGAGATGAGTCATCATCTTTCCGAGTATTGTTCAGACTATTGGACTTCTTTCCTTGTTAGCACAACCTTCTTCAAGTTTACAATCTATTAGGAAACAGATGAATCTCTTTTTTCCAAAATATTGTAGCAATGATATTGATCAGTTCATCTCATTTCAAAGATCATATGCTATACATGCACTTCCATTCTCAGCCAAATGTGTAAAACAGGTAATTCCATAACTTTTATTTGCAAGGATGCTCTCTAATTCTTTCTTTGTTAAGCAAAGAAATCTACACTGGCCTGACTTGGACATTTGTCTGTTATGCGATTGTATGCTGCTTCCTTCAATTTTCTCACCCTCCACGTATGTTCCTTATTTCTTATTTGGACATCATCCAATGAGAATATTGTGTACATTTATCTCTAAAAGTAATTGTTCATATTTTCAGGTTTTTTTCAACAAATCCTTGAAAGCCTTTGTGCCTTAATTCAAACAGTAAAACTTCCAAATTCTTTTTTTAAAGATTGTATTTTATAATTTTGTGTTTTTAATCAAAAGATGCCTTATTACTATATGAGTGCTATTTTACTAAATACTGGTGAGCCCTATTTCAGTTTACACCCTAAGCCATTTGATGACAGAAGTGATACAACTTGTAATGAAATGCACTCAAATGTGTTCGCGGGCATATGTGACTAAAGGCCCATATCAGATTACCATGGCGTACATGACCAGGGGCCCATATCAGATTACTGGGGTGGCTTTTTAAAAGGTCATTATTTTCAAGTTAGGGCAGTCAGAAATCCGACAGACGGCGACAGGTCAACAGTGGGGGGGGGGTGAAGGAAGGAGGGAGGAGGAATAAGCCTTCATTTATGAATTACTACCATGACTACTAGTAATTCAGCAATGTGACAACTTGTGTAGAATAGTAACTGAAACAGACTTCGATGCCTCAAAATAATCCACAACAGGCCCGGAAAAGAAGCTATATCGACGGAATAAAGAAACCACAGATTTTAAAATGAAGGTCCTGAGTTTTGTCGTCTTTCTCTCCCGCCACGTAGGCGAGCCTTTTCTCTGAAATTGATTTCCCGCCACAGAATTTTCAGCACCTGTTAACCCGCAGCCCCTCTCTCTCATCTCTCACTAACTCTACTAACAAATACATTTGACTTATGTGACAAACAAAATTTAGGGGTCAAATGAATTAGACAAAAACATTTCAGTAGTCAATGAACAAAACTTTTTTATTAATTTGAGCTTTTCCCCTCAGGAGCTTATGTACAGGGCTAAGTGTTGAAAGGCTCACCTATCAACAAAACAAACTGGAATAAATGAAAAACAGTGAAATAATCCATTATCCATTATCTTTGTTTAAGCAAATATATTCAAAAAGTAAAAGCCATATTTCTTATTTTCCAATATATTACAATTAGTAATCATTGGGATTACTAAATCTCTTACTGCAATACATACTTTGATTTTTTTAAATTTCATAACTGTCATTTTCTAATATCATTATTGTCTTTGGCCAAATTGTTAACCATTTCAAACTGTAAGCCCAATATTTGGTGCTGAGTGATATTTTACTAAATACTGCAAGCCCTATATGTTGGGGTGAGCCCTATTTCACTTTACACCCTAAGCCCATTTGATGACAGTGGTGATAAAGCTCTCACACCCCCATTAAGAAATACATCTGACTTATGTGGCAAATGAATTAGACAAACACATTTTGGTAGTCAATGAACACTTTTTTTTTATTAATTTGAGCTTCATGAGATTATGTACAGGGTATCTAAAGATGCAACTGTCAACATGAAAATCATTGAAATAATCCATTATTGTTGTTTAAAACTTCAAAGAGTGAAAGCCATATTTCTTATTTAACATTTTCTTGTATTTGCAAGTTGAGTAAAAATATGAAGAAAAATTCAAACTTGAAATGAGATTAAACTTTATGTCCTCTTACTTTTTAATCACTGTATTCATTAGACAAAGAATGAAATTTCTTCAATTAAATGTTTATAGACTTCATTTCATGGAAATTAAAACAGTCTAAACAAATTTTGTACAAAATAAATCTCTCTTCTCATAATTGCATAGTTGTGATTTTAGACTGCCCACATTTTAACAATATTAAAAATGAATAGTCTGGTAACTTTGCAAGCGATTGCATGTCAACCATACAAACCAATGGTACACACACAGTCCAGAATCTGTCCTAGAGAATTAAATGCATAAAATTATCTTGGACTTTTAAATTCAAACGTATAACAAGGACAAAAGAATGTGTCAGTGGATCTTGCTGATCCAGCAGACCACAGGGTGAAGCTGAAAAGTTGGATAACTATCTAGACTTTGTCTTAGAGTTGAAGAAGTTGTGGAACATGAAGGTGACGGTAGTGCCAGTAGTGGTCAGAGCCCTGGGAACAGTCTCAAAGAACCTAACAAAGAGGTTGGAGGAACTAGGAATCTGGGGAAGAGATGGGACTATCCAGAAGACAACACTGCTGAAATTAGCTAGAATACTGAGGAGAGTCTTGAGGAGGTTTGCTGTCAGTTGATCTCCAGTGAAAGCCACCAATCACTGCTGGTGGGAAAACTCAACGAGTACATTTTAAAAAAATTTTTTTATTATTATTATTATTATTATTATGATGAATAAAATAAAAAAAATGAAGGCAAAAGAAAACAATGTAGGAGATGTACAATGTGAGAAATTTAATAAAATGGTGATCAAAATTGGTGTTGGGGGTAGAGGTAGCATTATTTTATATTTTGTCTTCCACAACTCTTAACAGAAAAAATGATTTGAATTTCGAATTTTGAAAATAAAAATAATTAAAATTTATGAAAAGAAAAAAAAGATTTTGAATACTTGCAAAATCTAAAAATAAATTTTAAAAAAAAGAGATTTATTAACTTAAACCATTGTCCTAATTTAGTTGTTAATGTAACTTCCTTTTCTAACGGCGCTCTTCAATCAGTGAGGCACTAAAGTGCACGCAGCCAAATGGGACGCGTGGCAGACGACACCGCCTTATGCATCGAACAGATTATCACAGTAAATCCTAATCCATTTGTAATGTTCTAACACAAATACACAAACCCACAAATTATATACATTGGATCATTTTGTAAGTATTTGAAGCTTTGTTTTACTAATTAACTTGAACAAATAGTAACAAACTCAGTCCTTTCGATGACCGCTTCATATTCGATCGTACTTAACTCATTTTATACATTCATTCAGTAATTTTATTGTTTATTGTTATAATCTAGGTAGACCCACGGCACTTTTTAAATAGTCGACACCCTATTTTAAAACGTAAATAATTTTTTTAAAATGTGTTCTCAAGTTTTTTTCTTGTTCTTGTTAGAAAGAGGAAAGTCCAAATTATTGTAAGAAAAAAAGAAAAAAAAAGATTTTCATTATTTACGACGTAGAATTGAACTTCTAAAATAAATATTTACTTTTTAATTGATAAATCAATCATTTTGTTGACAGGTCTTAAAACATTTAAAAATTGAGATTCTGTAATTAAAATATCTACTAAAAATAATTTACACTCACAATTGATATAATTTTATTTGCAAAAGTTAGTTTCATTATTATTCAACTCTACTGAAATGTGGTAAAATTCTGCTTAAAAAAAACAATGAAATATAGTTTTTTTTCAACAGTAGGGTTTGGTATAATCGGTATTCGGATGTCGATCAGTGATCGACAGGCTATGTCAACAATAGCAGACGACATGTATGTGGGCTTTAAGCATTTTTGAAAGATTGGAAAAAAATGGGGGCGCGTCGGTTTCTTTAATGACCGGAAGTCACTTGATTGGCAAGACTTTTTACTTTACGGCCATTACATAAGTATCGAAAATGTTATCAAAATCCAATGAATATTAGATTTTTCGTAAAATTCTAAAGTCTATGTGTTTTGCTCGTGAAACCTTTGGGAAATTTTCGAATGCAACCCATTATATGTAGGTATTTCTACGAATACGGAAAATTGACACCTTGATAAAATAAACGTCAAAATCGTATAAAAATTAATTTTTTCGTTGAAAAATCTTAGTGTCATTAGTAAGATGAAAGATTGGCGAAATATATGAGATCAAAATTATTTGTGTGCACCTTATAAAACGGGAGATATTATTGAATCAAAATAGTGTAAATCTCCGCGCATCCTCGTAGTAAATTTACTCCCCCAGGCCTTGCCTTTTGCGCCTTCAACCCCCCTTCCAATATGGCCGCCAGCAGAAGACAAACGGAGGTAAGTTGACTATAAGCCCCCCTGATCTTAAAGATCACCCAACTTAAAAAACACAAACTATTTACAATTTTTTTTTTAAATCTTTTTTTTTTTTACGTCATTATGCAGTCGCATGCCCAACAAGGGGGGCGCCTCTCTCTATGCGATCTTCGCGAAGATTCGACCCGAGCCCCCTGCCCTTGTTCTTCACTGTCAGACGAACTGACTACCTGTCGTATGTTTAAAATGTGTCGGGGAACACCGTTTGGCGAGACATTATTAGGGGATCTCACGTTAGTTACCGTCCCCCTCCTCCATTGCAACGTGCAACGAGCACTGGGTGATTTTACCCACACCTCCTCTCCAATTCAGACAAATGCGGTTTCCACGCATTCGTCAGAGGCTATTTGTGTAACTAGTGGATGCCTCCACTCGTACTTAAAAAACGCTCTTGGCTGCACCGACCCCCCCTTCCTGTCCCGACCGGGGCGACATATTGTACCAATAGACCCCCTCGAGTGGCAAGATTTGTCCCCTCTCAGTTATGGCCTTAATCGTTCTGTGGTGCCTCTCTACAATCCCATTCCCACTCGGTCTATACGCAGCTCTGAAATAACGCCTCACATTCCACTTGTTCAGTGTCTCCTTTAGCACTTCTGATCTAAACCCAGTGCTGTTATCCATTAACACTTTGTTTACCGGACCTCTCTCCAAAAACAACTCATTCATCATCACTTCGACCGAGGCCCCCGTTTCCGTCCTAATTTCTCGCCATATAGCCACCCATCCAGGTCCACAAACGACCATTGATAGGTATGCACCTGTTTGTTAGTGCGTCACATCAATCGCCAACCTTTTCCAGTTATTCGTGACCTGAATTTTCGCCGACCTCGTTTACACTCAGATCCCTGTTCACCAGACAGCTCCAGGAATCCTCTGACACTTTTAGCCAAGCCTTCCTCACCCTTGAAAGAACATCCGCCTTGTTTTTCTCCGAAGGCACGAAACTCACTTTTAGTTGCAAGCCAAAGTCACCGATCAGTTCGCCCAGAATCCCCAAACGACACTTGATTAGCATTTCCTCGGCTCCTTTAGTCCGCACCCTTTTCTCTTCTGTGATCAGTCTTGACCCACGCAAACACTGAAGCTGAGTCAGTTCTGACTTCGATGTCTCCCAGATCCCACTTCAGGGCTAAATTGGGGCCCGTAGTCACTGCTTCCAATTCGGCTACATTGATATGGATTGTGTCATTTCTCTTTCTCAGCCAAGCTGCATCCTCTGTCTTAACACCCCTTATCTCCAAGATGACACCAGTCGCCACACTGCTAGCATCGCACCACACCACCCCCTTTTCCGTCTCAGGCACGTACCACTTTCCTCTCACTGGGTCATCCCATTCTACCTCCTCCACAATATCTCTCATCATATTAACCATACACTTTATCTTCCCCCCAACTCCATCTGCCTGCCTCTCGATGTAGCTGCACGTGGTTCGGAGCCAACAGGCGATGCCCAACCAATTTTCCGCACACTGAAAATAACTCCCGCCTGCTTAACTGATCTCCTATTCATGGGATCTCGTTCCCCCTCCGGAACACCAAGTCTCCCGTCCTGTCCTTTCACAATCCGAGTCCCAATGCCTCCCCCTCCAATGACTCTGATGTCTTTGTGGTCAATCCATAACTCTCAAGATGACATCTCACTTCTTCCGCCGTCACCACTGTCTCATCTACTAAAATGTCACTGATGTATGAGTTAGTGGCTCCCCTTATCCTATTCGCCTTTCCTGGGATGATTTTCAGGACAGTTGCCATGATTTTTGGCACAGAATTCAGCCCAAAGCCCAATCTGGTCAGACAGTACATTGTACATTTATAATTAACCAGTTGGTACTTCCATAACCCTTTCTCCACATGGAGCTGCAAGTATGCTGACTTCAGGTCTACAATCGTCGCTGCCCCCGTTATCTGTCGCCATGCAGGCATGGCCTCCCTGCACACGTCTGTCACGTCACCGCCCATGTGACACGTCACATGACGATTCAACTCCAATACTGGCTGAACTACACCATCAATGGCAACACGCCAGTCTTAACTGTTCTCCCCATGGCACAAGAATGTCCTCTTTTATCCACCTCTCCACCTCTTTCTCAAACTCGGGCCTCACTCCTCCCTTTGACGTACCCTCGTAACAACTTACTCCGTTCTTCAAAATTGGGGGCTCTCCCTCCCAAAACCATTCTACACACACACCGCGCACTGGGTTACTCCAAACCTAACTCCCTCCTTGACGACAGTAATGTCCCCATGCCTATCAATAATGTCCATACCGATCACTACGTTGATACTTACGACAATGTAATCTATCACGATCACTTGGTGCTCTAGTCACACCCCTTGCACCATTAGCTCTACCAATGTGGTACCCCGACACACGATTTCTCTTCCATCCACTGCCCTGATCTTATTCGTCCCACTCCACCCATCAACCAGTCCAGGAGTGACCAACATTGGGGTGCAGCCAGTGTCGACGAGGGCCCTCACCCTCTCCCACCTACTATCACGTTCACTGTTGGGAAATTGCGATGGGGTGCCTTTACTGGGTATAGGGGGGTAGCCACCGCAACAGTGGCTCACCATTGCCCGTTTCCCTGGTTGCAGTACTGTGCTATGTGACTGGCCTAGCCGCACCGATAACAGGTCAACTCAGGCCTAGGCTCTCAGCAATCTCTCCACTGCGGAAGTATTCAGAAAACGAGTCTGCCTAATAAACCTAGTTAGCCCAGTTTTTTTTTCCGGCCTTTCATGCTTTCAGCCCCCTTCCAATATGGCAGCCAGCGGGTGACAGACGGACTAAAGTTGACTTTATACTACATTAACATAAACCATTGTCCTAATTTAGTTGTTGATATAACTTCCTTTTCTAATGGCTCTCTTCAATCAGTGAGATACTAAAGTGCACTCCACCAAACCGGACGAGGGGGCAAGCATCACAGAGATTATCACAGTAAATCCTAATCCACCACAAAGTTTATACATTGGATCATCTTGTAAGTATTTGAAGCTTTATCTCATTAATTTACTTGAACAAATAGTAACATACTCAGTTGTTTTTGATGACCGCTTCATATTCTATCGAACTTAACTTGGTATTTATTCAATTAATAAGATGGTGTCGAAAATAATTCACTTTGAGAAGCTGAGTTATAAAGGAATAAATGTTTCCCCTGGAAGTGGTCAGGACAGAAGAAGTTAAGAAATTCTCTTACCTTGTCAGTTGACTTGGCGTATGTAATAATTGAAGTTTACAACAAACGTTGTTGGCACAGAGGAAATTTTCGAAGGAAGACAGTGCATTTGCCGGTGTCATGCGGAAGAAGTTACCTCTGAAGAGGTGTCCTGTGAAAGAGACATTGTGCCCTGCGGCCCTCCTGTTTGAAAGAGACATTTCTACTACACATAGTCTGCTAAATTGCTCTACCCATGCATTCTACTGGGTGGGACAGCAGAACTTAATTATTGATCTTGTAGCTTCAATAAAAACCCTGGGTTTCTATTCGGGCATAAGAAGTGATTGGGGGCAATGGCCTCCAAATCTTTATCTCCCAACCCACAGAATGTTAAGAGTCTATTATTGATGGCTCTATTGAGGGTCAAAAAGGCGAAATAGTCCACCTTGCCCCTACCAATCATTTTAAATGGACAAGATTTCAATTTTTTAATTATCCTTTCCCACGCACCTCCAAACCAGGGGGAGTAAGTGCTGTACTTTATGTTGCAAGCACCAAATTTGAAACAGCCACTGCTTTAAAAAGTCTTGGCATTATCAATGTATTTATGTGATGGCAAGCCATAAAAATTTGTGAACCAGACAAAAGCTTGGAAAAAGGATAATACGCTCATGTTGGGAACCAGTTCTATATAAACGGCCTTGACACTGAGACAGGTAAAGAGTAACAGATACATATAAGTATTCTTCACATTCAATATGTAGTAAATGTGAGAAAACAGTACTGAAGAAGTATTTTCCAGCACTGAACAAAAGTTAATGTTTTGGGCGTTTCCCCTGTCCTGGATTAATTTGGAAAGTGAGAAGTGGTCTATATTCCCAAAGGGAATTAAGCCATCTGGGAGCGAAAATGCTGCACCATTCATGCATTCCACGACAGGTATTTGTCATAAACATTGGATAAGGTTTAGTCCTCATAAACATTTAATGGAAATGGATTTTGCT
>VCCN01006885.1:684913-698046 GCA_006491835.1 Architeuthis dux | reverse complement strand
GTGACAGTAGTGCCAATAGTGGTCAGAGCCCTGGGAACAGTCTCGAAGAATCTAGCAAAGAGGTTGGTGGAACTAGAAATCCTGGGAAGCGATGAGACTATCCGGAAGACAACACTACTGAAATTAGCTAGAATACTGAGGAGAGTCCTGAGGAGGCTTGCTGTCACTTGATCTCCAGTGAAAGCCACCAATCACTGCTGCTGGAAAAATTCAACGAGTACATTTGATGATGATGATAATAATAATAACATGAAGGCAATTAAAACAATGTAGGAGATGTATTTACTCGTGGACAATGTGAGAAATTCAATAAATCAGGGTCAAAATTGGGGGTGGGGTGATGGCATTATTTCATATTTTGTCTTCTACAACTCTTAATAGGAAAATGATTTGATGTTCGAATTTTGAAAATAAAAATAATTAAAATTTATGAAAAGAAAAAAAATATACTAAGTGATCCCTTAAGACCACCGGATGCAACATACTCCTGAAGAAGGCCGAAAAATATATCAACCGAAAAATTGGGCTTTAAAATACTTGAAATGTATCTATTTTATTTTATTTTTTAAATAAAGGAATTGAAAAGTTTAAAATTTCCACCAGGTATTTGTGTGCCAACTTTAAATATCATTCAGAAGATGTTGAATACTTGTAAGATTTATTAACTTAAACCATTGTCCTCATTTGATTGTTGATGTAACTTACTTTTCTAACGGCGTTCTTCAATCAGTGAGGCACTAAAGTGCACTCAGCCAAACCGGATGAGAAGCAAACAACACTGCCTTAAGCATCGAACATATTATCACTGTAAATCCTAATCCACCACAAAGTTTATACCTTGGATTATCTTGTAAGTAAAGCATTATTTCATTAATTTACATGGACAAATAGTAACAAACTCAGTTGTTTTCATATTCGATTATACTTTAAGTGAATGAATATATAAATATGAATTATTAGGTTAATTCATTCAGACAGTTTTATTGTTTATCGTTATAATCCGTGTTTAATAGTGTTAATATAATAAAATCTCTTGGCGATAGTTTTAATAATTCGGTCGGTAAGTTTGATATTTATTTTCTTATTGTGTTTAATTGTTTTCGTGTGGACATGAAAAAATCCCGCCTTTTTAGAGAAAACGTAACAGAATTACGAAGATAGATAATTTGACTCCTATTGACCAAAAATAAACTATTAAATCCCATTTTAAATGTTTGTTCAAATTTCATGAAGTTTCTATTATGAAAAGAAGAGGAATTGGAGAGAAATCTACTGGAATTAAACTAATTAATGAAATTTAATCAAACTTTTGGTGTTTAATCAGTGATTACTGATTTTTTTTTAATGAAAAGGTTACTTAGTAAAAAAGAAATTAGTGGAAATATTTTCGAAGTAAATACCCTTCAACACCCTTTGTGATTAATAAAATGGTGCTTTGACTCACTTTGGAGTGGACCGAGATTTCACAAAAAGGTCACTTTTTTCCCCCGACACCGGGACGAATAGTTTGAATATCAAAACAAAACAATGAAGGTGTGAAATACGAAATGTTTGTTTTAAAAATATCATATTTATGTTGCTATAAAAAAAAATAAACGGTTTAAAATCGAGAAAAAACAAAAGACTTGATTTCATTGCCATTTTCCAGTCGAGTATTAATAAAGTGTCTTAAAAATAAAATATTAATACTTAATTTCTTTGGAATCTTGTGTATTTTTTTCAAATTTGGGTAGAGGGAGGAATTTGATGTATAATAAAATAAACAACTTAACATTTTATTAATTTTGACTTTTCTCTTCCCCTTCATCTTAATGTTTTTTTATTTTGAATGTGGTTGGTTTTCATGAGTGAAAAATTCACCAAGTCTCTTTGTAGCACAGTGCTACATCAGACTTCAGTGATGCAATCTGTTCCCCAGTGATGTCTTTCTTGGGTGTTGGTGTTTTGAACAATGGCAGAGAATTCAGTTGAATTATTGCTTGTACAGTTCTTTCTCATTTGACAACAACTTCTTCTTCAAAAGACTCATATTGCTTCTGTCCAATATTCTTAATTAGTGCAAGAATGTGTATTAGTAGTAACTAGTAGTTCTGGACATTTGTCTTCAAATGGGTTGCCAAAACCGCTTCAATTGTAGTCAGAAGTTTTATATTTTGTTCCAGAAATGTCCTCTGTGATGCAACAATTTCTTCATGGTGTTTGTAATCAGCAGTGCTAGCATTTGAAGTGCCAATTGCTTCTTCAAACTTATGAAGAAGACGTGCTTGCTCTGGCCCAGCTAACATCCAGCGATGAAATGCTTGTGGATTTTAGGTCAAACCTCCACCATCTCCTTTCACTTTACTGTTCTCCTGTTCATGTGCCTGATCTATAGTCAAAGACGTGAAACCTTTGCCTGACTTGTTCACAACCCATTTCCTCTCAAAACGGGAAAGCTGTGAAGAAAGGAATGTAATGAAAAATCTCCAGTTGTGTAGAAGTTACTTCTTGGAGAATCACGCATGGGCAGGGGGTTTAGTTAACGGCTAACAGTGCCTGTATGAGTGTCGCAGAGGATGCTTCCAGGGAAATGGCCACTTGGTTGACTGTCTCGTATTGTGGTCATCATTGGGTTATATTGCTCAGACGTAGTAGTAATTCAAACCCATTTAACGGGCAAATATAGCCAGCAGAAATGACATGTGTTTCTTTATGAATTTGTTTTTCTCATTGTGAGTTTATTTCAGCAGCTAGCTTGTTGTAATTGTGTGTGAACATGTATCTTGGTTAGCTAAGTAGTAAAATTAGTAGGTAGACACATTTATTTTGTATTTTTAGTATTAAATTTAAGTTAGTATTTTTTTTTCACTTTCAAATTCTAATGGTGGCCATTCTTGGAAAATGGCAACCATGGCTACAATATAATAAATTTTTGTTGGATCCATTGAAAATCTTAATCTTATTGAAAGTTTGGTAATTTTGGCTGATGTGTAATGCTCCTCCTCTTTTTTTGCCCTAACAGAGCGGACTATAACCTCATTCAGGAAAGCAGGCAAGCGTCAACACCGCTTGATGCTTGCATTGCTCTAGTTTTATTATTGATGGCTATTTTGCCTTCCATATTAACATATCTAAAAATCCAACACATTTCTAGTGTAGAAAATTAATTAATATTAATTAATAAATTATTTATAAAATTAATATTTTATATAAATAAAAGATATATGGCCAAGGGTAGTGTATAATACTTTCTTTTTCCTCTTGTTCTGAAACTGTAATTTAGTTTTTTGCTTTTTTGATTTTACAAAGAATAAATATTTGCTGAAAATTTCTTTTATGGCTTTTTAAAAATGTTGTCATTAAATTATTAATATTTATGCTACTTGCATTCTTCTGAAACATTGTTATTCAGAAAGAATAACATTATACTTATCAATAAATTTAAAGGTTTACAAATTTAGATGAGACTTTTTAAAAAAGAATTTTGATTATTTTTTGTTTAGTTACACACAATACATTTTGTCAAGAACGGTTGCACATAATTCAGAAATGTGATTGACCTCTCTTTTGATTTATCAGTAGTGTTATCCAATAAAAATTTGAAACAAACATGCCCAGTAGATATGGTATAGGGAGAGTAGAAACATATTACTTGACCTTTAAACTGTGTTCACCTGTAAATAACACCCCTGGTGAATATATGTATTTTTCACTAAGTTTTCTATGGAAAGTAATCAATATTTTCCAAAAATCCAGTCAATTAATAATTAAATTAACTAATTTTCTTTGAATCAAATTTTTCTGCAGTCAATTCTATTTTTTAAAGAATTTTAAAACTCGACTTCATTTTTTCTGATGACAGATCCATCAATTATGGCAGAATCGATTTCTTTTTAATCAGAAACATAAACATAGTCTTATAATTACTCGAAAATCCACTGTGAGTATGCAAAAGTATTTTTTATATTTTTTTACAACTAACTTATGCTATTTTCTTGGAATTATAGCCAAAATTAAACCTTCTAAGGAGATATTTGAATTTTACAATACGTTTTATATAATATAAATGAGTATTTTGTATGTGCATATACAATATAAAAAGTAATCAATTCTCTTCGTAAATTTTGCTTTTTGGGTTTAGACATTGTGCTCCAGCCAAATTGGTATGACTGTTGTACATTTGTTTGGGAAAATAAATGATAATTCAGTTCTTCACTCAGGAAAAAACTGATTTTTTTTTGCTTTTAATGAAAGAAATGTTTCACAGAAATGAAATGCAGCAATTTACAAGAGACTTTACAAGAATTTCCCACAATACTTTATTAACATCCAAAGGTATGGAAGATAGTATTAAAAAAGTTGGACACACATGAGCCTTTTGCTAAAAAAGTGAATTAATATAATCTCAATAATTTCTTGAAATACTATATTTTAAATGTATTTTCCTTTTTTACAGATGTTCCAGATTTTAAAAGAAGATGGCTAATAATTCAACTTCAAAAAAACACTTAAAAACTCATACTGGAGAGAAACCATATTCTTGTATAGAGTGTGGCACTGCCTTTGAAAAGAAATCACATTTGGTTGAGCATATGCAAACACACACTGGAGAGAAATATTCTGGTGAAGTGTGTAGATCTTTTTCTCAGAAGGGAAAATT
The DNA here is from genome assembly GCA_006491835.1 of Architeuthis dux. Classification (NCBI taxonomy): domain Eukaryota; kingdom Metazoa; phylum Mollusca; class Cephalopoda; order Oegopsida; family Architeuthidae; genus Architeuthis; species Architeuthis dux. The sequence goes on along the minus strand of VCCN01006885.1, from coordinate 693,407 downwards.
AAGGATGCATATGCAAACACATACTGAAGAAAAACCATATTCTTGTAAACTGTGTGACTCTTCCTTTACACAGAAATCGGTTTTGGTAGTGCACATGCGAATGCACACAGGTGAGAAGCCATTTTCTTGTGAAGTGTGTGGCTCTTCTTTTTCACAGAGGGGAAATTTAACGAGGCATATGCAAACACATACTGGAGAAAAACCATATTCTTGTGAATTGTGTGACTCCTCCTTTCCACAGAAATCAGATTTGGTAGTGCATATGCGAGTACACACTGGAGAGAAGCCATATTATTGTGAAGTGTGTGGCTCTTCTTTTTCACGGAAGGAACATTTAAGGAATCATATGCAAACACATACAGGAGAAAAACCATATTCTTGTGAAGTTTGTGGTTCCTGTTTTACACAGAAATCAGCAGTGGTGTTGCATATGCGAGTACACACTGGAGAGAAACCATATTCTTGTGAAATATGCAGCTCTTCCTTTTCACAGAAGTCAACCTTGAAGGTGCATATGCGAAAACACACTGGAGAGAATCCATATTCTTGTGAAGTGTGTGGTTCTTCTTTTTCAAAGAATTCAAATTTGCATCAACATATGCAAACACACACTGGAGAGAAACCATATTCTTGTGAAATGTGTGGCTCTTCCTTTTCACAGAATTCAAATTGGAAGCAGCATATAAGAACGCACACTGGAGAGAAGCCATATTCTTGTGAAATATGCGGCTCTTCCTTTTCACACAAGTCAACTTTGGTGGGGCATATACGAACACACACTGGAGAGAAGCCATATTCTTGTGAGGTGTGTGGCTCTTCCTTTTCAGGGAAAACAGCTTTGAACAGACATAGGTCAACACACACTAGAGAAAACAGATATTCTTGCGAAGAGTGTGGCTCTTCCTTTTCAAGAAAATCAAATTTGAGACATCATATGCAAACACATAAATAAAGTGTTTCATTAAAAGAATACATTATAATGCAGATGTTGGTGTCCAAGAAAACCAACCACATTATAACCAAGCGGTAATAAGTGTGGGATAACTATGGGCAATCTTCAACTATAAATAAAGTGTTTGATTAAAGGAATAGTCACTTGAGTTACCCTCTTTAATTCTGAGATGAATCATTATCTTTCCAAGTATTGTTAGCACAACCTTCTTCAAGTTTACAATGTATTAGGAAAGAGAGGGAACTCTTTTTCCAAAATATGGTAACAATTATATTGATCAGTTCATCTCATTTCAAAGATCATATGCTATACATGCAATTCAGCCAAATGTGTAAAACAGGTAATTCCATAATATTTATTTGCAAGGATGCTCTCTAATTCTTTCTTTGTTAAGCAAAGAAATCTACACTGGCCTGACTTGGACATTTGTCTGTTATGCTATTGTATGCTGCTTCCTTCAATTTTCTCACCCTCCACGTATGTTCCATATCTCTTATTTGGACATCATCCCAATGAGAGTATTGGTTACATTTATATCTAAAGTAATTGTTCATATTTTTATTTTTTTATTCCTTAATTCAAACAGTAAAAATTCAAAATCATTTTTTTAAAGATTGTATTCTATAATTTTTTTATGTTTTTAATCAAAAGATACCTTATTACTATATGATGTGGATCCTTGCTGCATTGTATGACAGTTATGAAGATGAGAGTTTAAGAGATTTAGTGAAAAAAGACATGAAAGTTTTGTTATGTTTATTGAGAAAAAGCATCTACAGTCCCTATCCACATACAACTTATCTGTTTCTGGAAAATATGAAAGTACATCTTGTCAATGACTTCTCTGTTGAAATATTATATATTCAATGTGTTTGTCTCTTCTGTATATTTAAAATATTCAATAAAATATTTTCCTGATGTAAAATTTTTATTTGTGAAACATTTTCTTTGAAAGTTTATAATGCATGCAAACAGTTTCATATTTTCAGGAAGAAAAGACTCTGGAAATGAAAAAATATATTCTTTTATCACAATGGATGTTAAATGTAAATATTTTGATTATAATTCTTTTCTTTTTTTTTACAACTTGTATTTAGATTTTTTATTCATTCATGATTTGATATCAACGTAAAAAAATAAAGAATTTCTGCTTCAAATCAAATTCTTTTTGACTTCACAAGAAAACAAAACTTTCTACACTCACACAACTACAAAAGAAGCCTCTTCATAGCCTACTTTTATTTTCTAATATATTACAATTAGTAATCATTGGGATTACTAAATCTCTTGCTGCAATACATACTTTGATTTTCTAAATTTCATAACTCATTTTCTAATATCATTATTGTCTGGAGCTGACTGCTATTTTACTAAATACTGAGAGCCCTATTTCACTTTACACCTTAAGCCTATTTGATGACAGGTGATAAAGCTCTCATACCCCCATTAAGAAATACATTTAACTTATGTGTCAAATGAATTAGACAAACACATTTTGGTAGTCAATGAACACTTTTTTTTAAATCTCAGGAGATACAGGGGCTAAGTGTTGAAAGGATTAATGCAACTATCAACAACAAAAAAACATTTTTGAAACAAATATATTCAAAAAGTAAAAGCCATATTTCTTATTTTCTAATATTACAATTAGTAATCATTGGGATTACTAAATCTCTTGCTGCAATACATACTTTGATTTTTTTAAATTTCATAACTGTCATTTTCTAATATCATTATTGTCTTTGGCCAAATTGTTAACCCTTTCAAACTGTAAGCCCAATATTTGGTGCTGAGTACTATTTTACTAAATACTGCAAGCCCTATATGTTGGGGTGAGCCCTATTTCACTTTACACCTTAAGCCCATTTGATGACAGTGGTGATAAAGCTCTCACACCCCCATTAAGAAATACATTTGACTTATTTGGCAAATGAATTAGACAAACACATTTTGGTAGTCAATGAACACTTTTTTAAAATTAATTTGAGCTTCAGGAGATTATGCACAGGGTATCTAAAGATGCAACTATCAACATGAAAATCCTTGAAATAATCCATTATTGTTGTTTAAACAAGTATATTCAAAGAGTGAAAGCCATATTTCCTATTTAATATTTTCTTGTATTTGCAGGTTGAGTAAAAATATGAAGAAAAATTCAAGCTTAAAATGAGATTAAACTTTGTCCTCTTACTTTTTAATCACTGTATTCATTAGACAAAGAATGAAATTTCCCCAATCAAATGCTATAGACTTCATTTCATGGAAATTAAAACAGTCTAAATAAGTTTTGTACAAAATAAATCTCTCTTCTCTTATAATTACATAGTTGTCATTTTTATTAAATATTAAAAATGAATGGATTTAGAGACTTATCACCAGCAAAATATATTTAAACCTTTTTGTTACAATATGTGTTTTAAAATAGTAATGTTTTAATACTAATAACATTTTTCTATATAAGAATTTGGTTAATAATTTTTACACTTTCACAAGACTTTTCTTTGGGGGAATTTAGTTTGCAGTGAAATATTGTACTGGTTCTAATATCCAAGATGACATAATATTCTGGAAATAAGATCCAATAGAAAAGATATTCCAACAACAGTAAATTCTGAACAGGAAGAATTTTGCTTTAAGCACATCAATAGATAATCCAAATGTTTCAATTATATCAAAACTTTGAATTTTCAAGAGTGAAAATCAATACTGAATCATATAAAACAAAATGACCATGAATAGTGTTGTGTAGAGCAGTTAAAATTACATTTTTTTTAAGCAAAGGAATTCTATTCACAAACATACTGTTTCTCGCCAGTGTGTGTTCATTTCACTTTTAAAGATGAATTGACTGAGCATCCACAAATATCACCAGAATATGGTTCCTCTCTGACACAAAATAAATATGTTTACTTTTACTATGGTGATGTGTCAAAAAATGCTTTTTGCACAATAATTTCATGTAAATCTTTACAAGAATAAATTTAGCATGGTCTTCTAAAATCTGTGTCACATTTAAATGAAGATCCATTTAGGATTAATTTGTTCTGACATGTTCTTTACTCTTCATTTTCTCTCCACCAAGTAAGTAAATCTGAATGAAAAGAATAAATTCATAATGCATCATCTGAATATATTCATTTAATGACAAATTAGTCTAAATCAGGGGTTGGCAACCTTTCTGCCTCTGTGAGCCGGATCACGTATTAATGAGTGGATGATAGGCCAGATAAATGTCATGAAAAGCTTGAAATATGGGATTTATCCAGTTAAATACATATATTTTGCCTCAAATCAATAAATAACACATTCTAGAAAATCATTTGTACTTAACCAAGGATGCCAATTAGTAAACAAAGAACTCAATTTAGTCACAATTTATTTCAATCAGGGCATCTTAAGAATCTTTAAAACATAAAAAAAAACATAGTATCCCAATATTTGCTTGCAGGCCAGTCAAAATCCCTTCACCTACCTTGTCTAAATCAAATTTCCACAATATACCAGAAAATATATTAACAATAAAAAAGGATGATGGGCCAAATAAATGCATAAAAAAGCTTGAAATATGGGAATTATCCATTTAGTTTTGATTGTTTTGAATCAAATTGTGGATTATGAGTCCATCCAATATTACAATCTCTTTTTTATTTATGTTGTTTAATAGGATTATATTTGATGTTTTCATGGAAAATGGCCAACTATTTGATGAATATCAAATAATTTTCATGTGTTGAAATCAAAAGAGTTTCTAACATATTTCAATTCATGGCATATATAAAACTTAAATGATGAAATATTTTACACATTCACACAAAATACAAAGACAATAAAATCCCTAATTATATGATAATCTATTGTCAACTGCAGTTTCATAGAGTTTAGGGACTAAAGAAATCAGCCAGACTTGTAACAATGAGGAAGTGATGACCATTTATTATTCACAGATATGCTGATTATTATTAAATGATGAAGGATTTTACATATATTTTATTACACGGAAATAAAGATGAGACAATCAACAACAGAGTTGGGGAGGGCAGCAAATTAGCCCAGAAGGATTACAAAAAAAGGCATGACTGAGTTAGGAGGGTAATCCATTAGGAACAGTGCAAGTGACTCCATTTTAACCATACAAACCAATGGTACACACACAGACCAGAATCTGTCCTAGAGAATTAAATGCATAAAATTCTCTTGGTCTTTTAAATTCAAATGTATCACCCAATCCAGGCCAGAAGACCAGATCTTGTGGTAGTGAACAAGGAGAAAAGAATGTGTCAGACTGGATTTTGCTGATCCAGCAGACCAAAGGGTGAAGATGAAAGAAAGGAAAAGTTGGATAAGTATCTAGACTTTGTCATGGAGTTGAAGAAGTTGTGGAACATGAAGGTGACAGTAGTGCCAATAGTGGTCAGAGTCCTGGGGAGGTGACAGTGGTCAGAGCCCTGGGAACAGTCTCAAAGAACTTACCACAGAGTTTGGAGGAACTAGAAATCCTGGGAACAGATGAAACTGTCCAGACAGCAACACTACTGAAATTAGCTAGAATACTGAGGAGAGTCCCGAGGAGGCTTGCTGCCACTTGATCCCCAATTAAAGCCACCAATCACTGCTGGTGAAAAAAATCAACGTCCACATTTGATGATAATAATAATAAAATGAAGGCAAAAGAAAACAATGTAGGAAATGTACTGTATTTACTTGTGTACAATGCGGGAAATTCAATAAATCAGGGTCAAAATTGGGGGGGGGGTAGCATTATTTTATATCTCTTAACAGGAAAATGATTTGAAATTTGAGTTTGAATAAAGTGATGTCTTAAGACCACAGGATGCAATATAATCCTGAAGAAGGCCGAAAAATATATCAACCGAAAAGTTGGGCTTTAAAAAAACTTGAAATGCATCTGTTTTATTATTTTTTTTAAATCACCAGGTGTTTGTTTTACATTTATCTTCGGATGAAGTAGGGAATAAGCACCCCGGAATTGACAGAATTGAAATTGCCACATTTTGCAGACGTCACTGAAACGTCAGCAGTCTTACCAAGATGGATAAATGCGTTTTTTTTCGGGAAGATCGCAGCTTTAACTTTGCATGGACCTGTTTTGACAAGTTTTAAATTCAAAGAGTGAGATCGAAATTAATAATCTAAAAGTTTTTTAAAACATTTTTTCATAGAGTCCAGAAAAATTATGAGCAAAAAAGAAAGAAAACAGAAGCATTTTTAGAGTGTTTTACGAAAAAATGTTTGCATCACAATGTTGTTTCAAAATGTTTAAAACGGGCGCCGCTCCTCATAATTCTGAATAAATCTAATGAAACATGAAAGGGTTAATGACGATAATCAGTTTCGATATTACAATTGATAGGCACTTGATGATCAAGACGGAAAAAGTAGTTTTCATTCATTATTTCATCACCAAAAAATGAATACCTAAATAAAATAAATAGTAAGAGAGGAAAACAGAAATCGAATGCACTTTACCTTAAGGAAAATAAATTAAAATAATATTACATGAATCAGTTGGATTTTCTTGTAATTTACGCTATTATTTGTGTTAAGAGTATTTAAAAAAATATATATATCAAATCAGAGTTGTTATGACATCCTTTAGATTTGCTAGGTAAGACTGCACATGTCATAGAAACTCTGATTTTTCCGAAGATTTGTTATTTATACTGTTTTCTGAGCGTCTTCCAAGTTTTAAATCTTTTTGTCTCAACATATGACAACCAGAACCTTCAAGACCCTTAGAATTTTTCCGAAAATTATTATTTTACTGTTTTCTAAGCGTCTTCAGAGTTTTAAATCTTTTCGTCACAACACATGACAACCTTCAAGACCCTCGGAATTATTCTAAAAATTTTGATTTATCTTAATTTCAGGAGCTGATATGCCCTGAAACGCAATTTTAGCCTATCTTGGATACAAAATTTTCTGGGGGAGCATGCGTTCAGGCCCCCCTAAGAGTACCCCCGCCCCCACCCCCAAACTTTTGGTGGATCACATACAAAACTTTTGAAACATATTTTAAATAGACTTCTAGACAACACTTAATTTCAGTAGCTGATATGCCCTGAAACGCAATTTTAGCCAATCTTGGATACATAATTTTCAACATTTTCTGGGGGAGCATGCCTTAGACCCCCCTCCCCCACCACCATTTTGGAAGACAGGCTGGATGCGCCCCTGAAGCTGGTGACGTTTCACTGACGTCATTCGGTGGCGAGGCAAAATGTGTCCGTTTCAATTCGGACAATTTCGGGGTGCTTATTCCCTACTTCATCCGAAAAATTGGCTTAAAACAAATTTAAATTTATCTATTTTTTTAATAAAAGAATTGAAAAGTAAATAAAATACTTAGCAATAAATAAATAAAAATAAATAAAATTGTTTTTAAATTAAATGTACTAAAGTACTTTTAAATACCACCGGATGCAGCATAATCCTAAAAGAGGCCGAAAATGTATATACCGAAACGTTGAACTGAAAACAAATATGAAACTTATTAATTTTATTTCATCTTTGAACATAACACATTTTAATAATTAACTTAAATAAATTTAAACCAAATCGATAATTTTGGTTTTACCCCAGAAAAACACAAAAAACTGTAACATTGTCCCGATTTTGTTGGCTGATGTAAATTCTTATGGCTAACGGTGCTCTTCAAGTAGTGAGGTACGAAAGTCAACTTCGTCAAAAGGTTCGCAAGTCAACGACACTGCCTGAAGAATCGAACAGATTATCGCAGTTAATCCTAATCAATCCCATCTTTATCAAATAAATACCGAAACCACCAACGTTTATACATTGGATCATCTTGTAAGTATTTAAAGCTTTATTTTACTAATTAACTTGAACAAATAGTAACAAACTCAGTCTTTTCGATGACCGCTTCATATTCGATCGTACTTAACTTATATTTTATACATTCATTTCAGTCAATTTATTGTTTATCGTTTTAATCCATCTTGAATAATTGAAGACAATTTGTTTACTAATTCGGTCAGTAAGTTCTCTATTTGTTTTCTTCTTATTGTGTTTAATTGTTCTGGCGTGGATATGAAAAATCCACCATTTTTGAGAAAACATAACAAAAATACGAAGATAAATAATTGACTCCTGATTGACAAAATTTGCTACGGTAGATAATACACGTAAATTTATTTTGATTTTAAGAAAACTTTTTTTTCGGCATAATCTTAGCCCCATTTTGAAAAGTGACTAGATTTTTACTGTTGTTCAAAATTAACATTATTCCCGATTTAAAAATACCGTTTTCAGCTTGGCTACAAGTATAATTATGAAACATATTGATCAGATATTAACAGAATAATGAAAATAAAAGGCATTAATTTTTTGTTTGTTTTATTTTGTTGTAAAATATCAGCAGGTAATATTGCACTTTAGCCACGCAATTGAAATATGCATTTTTAAGGGTTGAATTTGTTTTTGTGTGCTCTACTAATCATAAAACAATAGAATCTCAGCCGACTCCAAACAAGTAGTTTAATTTATATAAATTATTTAATTTAT
>VCCN01006885.1:651152-684371 GCA_006491835.1 Architeuthis dux | reverse complement strand
TAGACACAGTTAACTTTATTGCCTTTATAAGTGTCTTTTGCTTTTATATACAATGAAAGAAATGAGATCCAGCAATTTACATAAGAATTTTCTACAATACTTAATTTATTAACATCAGACCCAGTCAGGGTTGATCAAGCCCCAACTTGTGTCCAGGTAGTGCATTATGCCACTTGTTGCTCCTCTTCAACAAGAGCAGCTTCTAAGATCCCTCTGATGGCTCTTCTTCCCTGCGGCCCACATATTCTCAAGAGTCACCTCAAAGGCTCATAGTAAGCCTTCCACCCCCTTCCTCTGATACTCAGCCACCTGTTCCTCATATTTTGCTCTTTTCCTTTCTTGTGCCTCCTCCATACAACCTTCCAGGGGACAGAGAGCTCTAACAACACTACCTGCTTGGTCGCCACAAACACCAGAACTATGTCTGGCCTAAGTGTGGTAGCTACCATGATGTCTGGGAACCTCAGTTGATGACACAGGTCAACCAGGCAGTTCCAGTCTTTAAGAAGTCCACCTTGGGGCTTAGGCTTCTTCCCTGCTCAAACAAATGTGATTGGGTTCTGGTGCCTGCTGCGGCTGATACAGTACAGATAGTGTCTGCCACTGCCTGCAGAACTTGGTCATGGTGCCAGTGATATCGCCCATCCCCAAGGCTTTTGGAGAGCAGCTGAGGATGTGCTCCAGGGATCCCGTTTTCTGACAAAGTGTGCAAGTTGGTACATTTGTTAGGCCCCAGCTAAACAGGTTGGAAGGACTCGGAATATACCGACTGGACTAAGAATTTGAATTGGTGAGGATTTGCCTCCCAGTGATCTTTCGGCCGGCTGTATTTTCCTACCTGGTCTAGGCCACCTGTCAGCCGATGCCTACCATTTTGGTATCGCAAGCCTCCTCCACCTCTGCATGTACTTCCTTCTGGATCATCTTTCTCTTCTCTTTTCCTTGTGCCTTACTGTAGCAAGGTCTTGTGTTGCTCCCAAACCCAGCTTGACCCGCAGCATTGATTCAGCTCACTCAACTGCCTCCTGCACACATCATTTCCTCCCTGTTTTGACTTCAATACCTGCTGAGGAGACCTTAGTGTCAGCAGAATCTCAGAGCAGGACCTCTCTGGCTCTGGTAACCCTAAACTCCTCTGCCAGGCTGCTGAAAGGAAGCTGTAGCTTGGTGTTATGCCTATAAAGGGCAGGAACTGGTTAATCTTCCTTCCGATGCCATCCACGAAAGTGAGAGGGACTTCATAGATCAGGAGTCGAGGCACAATTCCATGCTGGTATATCCATGCTTTTAATTTTCGAGGAAGCCCTGACTTGTCCACTGTGGAGAGCCAAATGCTGAGGTCAATCATGCCTGTTTGGCCAGCTGCAGTGTCTTTCAGATTGCTGGTGAAAATCTTGCCTAAACTCTTAACTGGTTTTTCTGTCAAGGATGGAATTCGGGTGCCCCCCAAAGTGAAGCTGAACTGGTTAGTCACTCTTCTTTTTCTGAGGACCAGAGATCTGGACTTCCGCGGCTTGAAACTCATTCTATAATTCACCAAATATCTGTATGTAATGGCAGAACTCTGGAACCACACAATATATTCCCATGAAATTTTCAGGTCCCAGTGCATGTTTTCAGCAAGTTTGTTTTAAAAAATTCAATAAATAAATAATAGGGTATGGTCTGCCTTCATGCTTCCCCCCTGATAATATTGATCTGACTCCAATGTATATATATAATACTAAACGTCTGATTCCATTTATCTGAATGTGACCTCTATGTAGCTGAAATGGTGCATTTTAGCCAGAGGTATAGAAGTAACGTACCACTAGAAAAACAGTTTTGATTTCACATTGGGACAAAGGCTCTATTAGGCCTTCTGCAATAACTATCTCAAAGTGTCGTCAGTGGGGCTTGTTAGCTAGTAAATAAGAATTTTTGCACATGAACCTATTGATAGAATTAATATAATCTAATTTCTTGAAATACTGTATCATATTTTAAGTTTAATTTCTTTTTCTTCTTACAGGTGTTCCAGCTTCAAAAACATTTGGTTAATTTGAATGGATCATCATTTTCTTGGTGACCTGAAATAAAGAAAATATGGAAAACAACTCAGAGAAATCTTGTGGATCTAAATTGGAGAGAGATCTTGTGAACTGTGTCTCTCTTCCTTTTTAACAAACTCATATTTGGTAGAACACATTTGAACACACACTGAAGTGAAATAATGTGTGGCGTGTGTGGCTCTTCTTTTACTTAAACGTCAATTTTAGTGCAACATTTGTAAATTCATATTAGATAGCGACCTTATTCTTGTGTTTTTCAAGGCTCTTCCTAGAAGCCACATTTGGGACATATCTGAACACACTGGAGAGAAGCTATATTTTTGTAAAGTGTTTGGTTCTGCTTTTTCACGGGAGAGAAAGCACATACTTGTGAAGTGTGTGGCTCTCCCTTTACACAGGAATCAGATTTGGTGAAAGATTTGCTAACACCCACTGGGGAGAAGCCATATTCTTGTGGAGTGTGTCGCTCTTCTTTTTCAAGAGAATCAAATTTGGAGATAAAACACATGAGAAGTGTGTTATTCTTCCTTGTCACTGACACATTTGGTGGGACATATGTGAACACACACTGGAGAGAAGCCACATATTAGTGTGAAGTGTGTGAAACTTCTTTTTCACAGAAGGCTTATTTGGTGGTACATATGCAAACACACACTGGAGAGAAGTCGTATTCTTGTGAATTGTGTGGCTCTTTTCGACAGTTGTCAAATTTAATGGTACATATGCAAACACATACTGAAGAAAAAACGTATTCTTGTGAAATGTGTTGCTCTTCCTTTCTACAGAAGGCACATTTGCTGAGACATATGCAAATACACACTGAAGATAAGCTATATTCTTGTGAAGTCTGTGGCTCTACTTTTACACAGAAATCAAATTTGGTGGTGCACATGCGTGCACACACTGGAGAGAAGCCATACTCTTGTAAAATTTGTGGCTCTTCTTTTTCACGGAATTCAACTTTGAAGAAGCATATGCAGACACATACTGGGGAGAAGCCATATTTTTGTGAAATATGTGGCTCTTCCTTTTCACAGAAGTCAACTTTGAATGGGCATATGCAAACACACACTGGGGAGAAGCCATATACTTGTGAAGTGTGTGGCTATTCTTTCTCTCTGAAGAAAGTCTTGGTGAGACACATTCGAACACACACTGGAGAGAAGCCATATTCTTGTGAAATGTGTGACTTTTGCTTTTCTCAGAAGACAGACTTGGTGAGGCATATGCAAACACACACTGGAGAGAAACCGTATTTTTGTGATATATGTGGCTCTTCCTTTTCACAGAAGTCAACCTTGAATGGGCATATGCGAACACACACTGGAGAGAAGCCATATTCTTGTGAAGTATGTGGCTCTTCTTTCTCCCTCAAGAAGGACTTGGTGCGACACATTCGAACACACACTGGAGAGAAGCCATATTCTTGTGAAGTGTGTAGCTCTTCCTTTTCACAGAAGTCAACATTGAATGTGCATATGCGAACACACACTGGAGATCAACCACATACTTGTTAAGTGTGTGGATATTCCTACAAGGCACATCTGGTGGGACATATGCGAACACACTTGAGATGAGCCATATTTGTGTGAAGTGTGGCTTTTGATGATGCATAACAACACACTATGTAGCTCTTTGTTTTTCACAAAAGTCAAAATTTGGTCAATACAAATCTGAATAAACATTGAATAACAACCAGCTGAAATAAACATCAGATATGCTTTGCAACAAGCACAGTGGCTTTATTTAATTGTTTGTGTTCCAAACAGATCCTCTGTTAGAAATAGCACCCTGATGTTGCTTGGAATCTGTGGCAATCAACTTCAATGGAGAATAAAGGCTGTGTGTCATCCTTTGAAAAGAGCCTCTTTGATCAAATCCTGATACTTGGTAAAAGATGATTAGCCTGTTCTCCCAGGGCACTGAGTTTGGGTACTAAGATGGTTTTTCTACCCCTGGATAGAAGAACCATGTCTTGTCTGAATGAGGTTACTGCAACCTCCTGCAGATAGACAAGTCTCCTCCTCGGGTCCACTTCTATTTCCCAGTCAGAAGCTCAATGGAAAACAGGTTCTTAGCAGTTCTTGCCCTAGGAGCTTTATCTCTGAGCCATGGTGTCTGAAGTTGCCTCTGTCAAAATTCTTATAAATGACCACATATGAAGATTAAACACTTCAGTGTGTTAGTATAATATAAAATGTTGGCATTCCCTGTTGATAATAGAGGTGTAGGTAAAAGAACCAATCACAGTTACATTGGACTAATATAAGATATGGTTATCATTTGTACATGATACCAGTGAGAGTAATGTGAACATATCTCCCTGCAGAAATTTATCTAAGAGCAATTGTTGATATTTTCAGTTCAGTAATCAACATATTCAAGCCATGATTAATTTCTTCATGCCATAATCCAAACAGTAAAAATTTAAAATACCTTTTCCAAAGAATGTATTCATCAATTTTTTATGTTTTTCATTCAAAAGATTCCTTATGAGTTTATCATGTGATTCCTTGCTACATTGACAGAGATGAAGATGAGAGTTTAAGAGATTTAATGAAAAAAGACATTCACAAACACTTTGAAAATGTTGCTACTATCATTGGGGAAATGCAGCTACAGTGCCTGTCCATGTATACAAATATTAAAAGGAGTTATGGGGATTTAATGAAACAAGACATACCCAAACAATTTGGAAGTGTCTGTCCTCATTTACATATATTTTGAGGATTTAGAAAGTGCATAATAACCTCTATCAAAATAAATGGAAATGAATATTCAAAGTTACTGTGTTAGTCTTCAAACATTCATATTTGTGTGATTTTTTTTTCTTCTATTTTTCATTTTGTACAAAGTAAATTTCCTTCAGTTTTCATAAAGTGAATTTAAATCCTCAGTAAAAGCTTTTTATTTTTCAATTTATGGAAAAACATGAATTGGTCTTTTTTAACCCATAAGAACTCGGACCCATTTCTACTTGAAGAAACATTGTGGGATTCTGGGTTGGCAAATTGACACACAATCACATGACTGCACCAGGATGTTCAGTAGATGTCACTTAGTACATGAGTTAAAATCAAGGATAAAATATAATATTATATAAGAGACTGCAGATCAATTAAATTGTATGTGACACTTAGTACACTTCATGAGTTAAAATCAAGGATATAAGAGACTGTGTAGATCAATTAAATTGTATGCGATACCCATGTCACAGTGTGTTCTTTTGGGTTAAGAGAAATCTTTGAACATTTTCTTCCTGAAAGAAATCAAAGTAGATTATTAAATAGTTGATTCCTAAAGTGATTATATTTGCACTGATACCTAAGTAAAATTGTCTGTTACTGGAAACTTCTCTATTAAAATATATATTCAATGTATTTTTCTGTATATTTTAAATACTCAATAAAACATTTACCTGATGTAAAGTTTCTATCATGACTGAAGTACTTATGACACTTGGGCAGTTTTTAAGTGATTTATTTCCTTAAAAGATATGAATATTCATTTAGTAATAATATCTCATATTACACAGCTAATTATCTTGTTGGAGCTTCATCTCTCAAAAAGTATCTGAGGTGCAGATATTCAACAAAATATTTAAGGATAAATTGATCCACTAGATCTGACAAAGTTTACTTAAACCTCCAAACACAATTCTTTATTTGGGAATCAATTTTTGCAACCAGCAATCCTGATTAAAAGTGAGCATTAAATCACTGCAATATATTTTATAGAAATTCCTTGAAAATGTGGCTTTTTATTTATTACTATGAATTTTATAACTTGTGGGTTTTCATCAAGTAAAATTAGTTTCATGACTTTAGTTTCCTTCTGTTGTGATTACTGATCAAAATATGCATTGAATTACTTTCTTGCATTCAACGAGACTGAATTGTGAGATTAGTTGTTTGGTAGCCAATCTAATAGTTGTTGCTCTCTCAGTGAGTTATGTCCCCTAGTATTGGTATTTGTTTGTCTAACATTCCTTGTGGTAGATCCTTAAACAATAAAATATTTTTCATCATCGAAACCTCATCACATGGAAGTGAGTGCATTGGGAATTTGGCACACTGCATAAGTTTTAATATATAACTGTTTTAATTCCTCACGTCTACAAACCATCCACATTAATGTTCTAAGGATTTAAAAATAAAATAATCATTATAAAATGTTGGTGTGAATCAGTTTATGAAAAAGGAATATCCATTTGCTTTTATAAATATATTAAATCATTTTTATTTAAAATATATGAAAACCAGAACTACTAGAAAAGATAAACATAATCTTAAACAAAACAATATGATTCTATTCTGCTTTTCAATTGTCTTTTGTTTTACTGAAAAGCATAAAACTACTTTCACTATGTTTATATCTTCCAAATTTGGAAATGGCCACCCTAATTTTCAAGATGGTTTCCTTCAATCTACTCATTACAAATACTTCAAAGTGGGGTAGAATAGGTCATGGAAGAACAATTTAAAGAAGAGAGCAATTTTTGCGTTTTACGGTCCGGTCAATTACTTTCTGATTTTTGAATCGAAGTAAATTTGCACAGAGAAATTGCTGTAAATGAATATAAAAAACCCAGTTATATTTTTTCAGTCAATAGGTCATGGAAGAGAAAGTCTGTCGATGACTTGAAAAATACATTGATTTCTGACAGATTTTGAAACTCTATTTCCAAAAATTCCCATAGCAGCCTTTTGTTCATAATTATCGTTATCAATTAGATATCTGAATATCATCATATATTCATCAATTAAATAATGCACTTTTTACAATAGTTTTCCAGCTATCTAAATGGCGTGGTCTAAAAATGTTTTCTGCTTTGCTCACAGCAGCCCCCTCAGTATGAATTTTGTTCCGACGGCCCTGATTGGCTTTTGTGGAGGATTGATGGGCATTAAAATAGGGAATGATGGAGACACACGCGTGTTATGGTAAGCTGCCCTTAATCAAGTGGTAACTTTTGTTGTCTGCCTGGGGCTGTTGCCTGGTAACTTCCATTACTGTTATTAAGTAGGGGGCAGTTGCTTCCCTTTATTTGCAATTAATACAGATAGGACTTTACAAGTATGAATGGAAAAAAGTGAAAAATGAATAAATTAAACAATAAAAACAGTCAAAGTAAGAATATTCTGATATGAAATCAGATTTTTCAAGAATATCTGTCTGTTAAATACTTTTTGTTGTGGTGAAACAAAGAGAAACAATTGGCAAAGGACAATCTCATGACCGATGACAAGCTCAGTCAGGCTTAGCTAGTTTGGTGAGATAGAATGCTCACAATAGCTGAGGCCTGGTGTGTGTGAGGCGAGGTTGCAAAGTAATTTCTGGGTCATGCTTGCCTTCTGTTTTACGATATGCGTAGCCAGTTTAGTAAAGATAATAATTATTTGTCAGTAATATAAATGGACACTCTCCTTGTTATAATCATTAGCTGTCATAAGTCCACTGCTGGACAAAGGCCTTGCCCATCTCCTTCCTGACAACCTAGATTGTGCTAACCTCTGCCACGTCTTACCAGCAGACCTTTGTTTCATCCCTCCATCTTGTGTCTGTACTTTTCCTACTGCGTTTACTGTCCCATGGGCACTAATCATTTAGTCTTTTCCCCCATCTATTGTCATCTCTTCTTGCTAGGTGACCAGCCCTCTCCATTTTTGTTGCTTAATTATTTGTATAATATCCTTCACTCTAGTCCTCGCTCTGATCCAAGCTGATCTTTTTCTATCTCTTAGAGTTATCCCTAGCATTGCTCCTTCCATGGCTCTCTGTGGTATTCTAAGTTGGTTTTCAGCTCGTTTTCTTAATTTCCATGTTTCGCATCTGTAAGTCATGGCTGGTATGGTTTGGAGAGGGCAGGATTTCTCTGCTACCCTGCACATCCCCAGGTGGCAGATGGGGAAAGCTCCATAGATATATGGGGTACTGTCTAATACAGCGTGGACCATAGAGACCCCCTGTAGATATATAGGGTCCCACCGAATATATTGAATATGGTGGCTGCAATGAGTGAGCTAAATTAGTCACCACCTTCCCAAATTCAATATGACTTGTTATAATAATGAATGTTATATTCATCAAATGATGATCTGAAACTCTGTTACTGTGTCAGAACTGTTTTCTTACACCTTATATATTTATTTTTCTCACTGTAAAATATAATTAAATAAATCAGATAATACTATGCTTTAAAGCACACCAAAGTTCAGCTTGCCCAAGGCACCAGGAAGCCTAGGGCTAGCTCTGATGACTGACAATTTATTCTTGATTGGGAGAAGTGAAACATATTATTGTTTTGTTGAAGACAACAACTCTGTTAAACTTTTAATTCCTTTACGAATAGATACATTCAAGTGACTTTACCATTCAAACCATTTTTTTAAAAATCTCACAATGTCTTAATAAATATTATAAGAGATCAATAGAAAGTGTCAAATAAAATTGGCTGGGTAAATAATAACGTTTTATTATCAAAATTATTTGTTAAAAAACAGTTTTGTAAAATAAACAACTTGAAACAAATTGATTGAGTAATCTAAAAACTTCTGATACACAAGAGAGAATAAAATACTTTATCTTAAAACGTTGCAAAGATACAAAAATTATGCAAATTCCTATTAAAACAAAGTATTGGATTCAGATTCAGTTAACTCTGACCAACTCATGTCGACAAGTCATTGTAATGTTTATATATATGTATGTTAAATCAATAAGTAATGTATGCATATGTTAAATCAATAAACATGCCGAAGCAAGCTCCCAGCAACCCCCATTCCGTTTCGGTCCCAGAAAACGCAGAACGGAAGTGGGAACAGGGAAGGCTCACTTCTTACCAGGCGAACAACCCTATCACACATGTTATCTTGTTCCGTCTTCTTTTCTTAAACACGCTTAAACATGGTTACAAATCAAATGCATTCTAATCTCACACACCTAGAATAGAAAGACTAACAAAGCGGCACTAAACACAACTAGAACGTTACAGTCACCACCACTTTAATGGAGGAGTTAGAAATTTAACCAGTTTACACAGACCAGTTAAATTAGGCCTCTGCTACCTTGAAAAATATAAGCTCCAATATACTTAGGTTTCCAAAAATAAAAGAAATGTTCTTTTATAGAAAAAGAAAAATTTACACGATAGTAGCAAAGTAATTGGAAAAATTGGCAATCAATGAATTATTACCTTCATTTGCATTTGTTGGGCAGTGATCACTTAAAATGTCTGAAATTTAAAAAAAACAAGCTTGAATACCAGTGCCATGGATTGGGGGGGGGGGGGCACATTTCCATTTTCTCCTAAAAGATTTGGCAGCCCGATGCAGTGCTCCTATTTGATTTTACTTACCCTAACATGCTTGCAAAGTGCACAACTGGAATGTTTCCACATAAAAACTTGTTCAGCATTCAAAGGCACCGAAGGCTATAGTTTAGTTCAGGGATCTCAAACTCAAGGATACAAAAGAACCATTACATCCTGGGGGAGAGGCACAGCAGGCCAAAAGTGAGATGGGGGGGGGGCGTGATTTCCACCAGTTATAATGCTAATCTGCAATACAGATGATAGGCTGCTATTTATTTATTCATCAAAATGAATACGCATACGACAGTAAGTAGGATATGTGAATTAGTACAAAATATGAATAAAAATAAAATTTTAAAATATTTGTTTACAGTAAGGTTAAATAGTGTTTTAATTACATTCATTTGATCCCAACCAGTTCATGTTGAAGATGATTTCTGGCAACGTTTTGCAGTAACCAGGGATTCTATGTTCCGTTTCAAATCGCATAGATTAGACAGCCTCAACACGAATTCTAAATGTTCATTTGTTAGTCTTGAGCGCAACGCAGATTTATTTAATTTCATTGTTGAGAAAAACTGCTCACAAACATATGTGCTTCTTCCAAAAATGTGCCAGAATTTGCAAAGATGAGGCAAAAAATTTGGGAAATCTCTCACTTGGAAGGAACTGGTATGAATCAGAAACATCAACCTCTATATATTTCTGTTTCAGTATGGTATCGCAGAAACAGTATCAACACCCACGACAGTGGAGTAGCAAAAAGCATAAATTGCCTTTCTAATGATAAAATGTCTTGAAGACACCGGTCAAACTCTGCATGCAGTTTTATAATTATATCTGCATATTCTTTCAAGCACTGTGGTTCAACATTCTCCAATGACTGCAAGTTGCTTTGCCCACAGCTTAGAGACAGAGATTGGATCAATTAACTCGGGAACATCTTTTCCTTTTATTGCCAAGAACAATCCAATTTATTCACTTAAAGCAAAAGAAACTCTTCAAAACATTCCCCCGTCTGAGCCACCTCACTTCAGAATGATACAGAAGCTCACCATATTCAGTATCCATGGTGGATAGAAAAGAAATGAACTGTCGGTGGTTGAGAGCTCTTGCCCATATACAATTGATGGTTTTCACAACCCCATCCATAATGTTTTCCATCTGCAACCTTTTCCCACACAGTGCCTCTTGATGTAGAATGCAATGGATAGCAGAGATAGGCACACCACAGCTTTTCTTTAATAAGGCCGACTAAACCCACCTTTTCAGAGCACATTGCAGGTGCACAGTCTGTTGGGAGGGGGGCACATGCTATACCGGGTACAGACGTACATTGCAAATTGACCCCCCCTCCCTTACTAAAAACCTATTTAGGGTGGGGGTTAAAAAACAGAAACGTTTTTTTCTATACATAATAAAAAAATTAAATGTTTAAATTTTCATCCATCTAGCTCCATTTGTGCGGCCTGTACGCGTGATAGATATATAGCCAACCAGCTACCAGCTATCCAGACCACTTTTAAAAAACTGATGAAACCTATGTTGAGAGTTTTGATTCACGGTTTCTAACAAGCTCCACTTCCTCAAAAGGGACGAAAAGCAAACGACACCGCTTCACTCACCGAACAGATAATCGCAGTAAATCCTAATCCATACAGAAACCACCAAATTATATACATTGGATCATCTTGTAAGTATTTAAGCTTTATTTTACTAATTAACTTGAACAAATAGTAACAAACTTAGTCTTTTCGATATTCGATCCTACTTAATTCGATCCTACTTAACTCATATTTTATACATTCATTCAACCACTTTATTGTTTATCGTTTTAATCCATCTTGAATAATTGAAGAAATTTGTTGATGATAGTTTTATAATTCTGTTGGTAAGTTTTGCTATTATTTTTCATCTTATTGTGTTTAATTATGAGTGCTACTTTTTATGCCTGACGCTGCCTGACATACGGTAACGAAATATTTCGATCAGAAAATTTACCCGACATTTTCTGACACAAGTTAACGAAATATTCCGAAGAATGTATATCCGACACTTTCCTGACACACGTTAGCGAAATATTCCGATGAAAATATCTATACCTGACACTTCCTGGAATTGCCTGACACACGTTAACGAAATATTCCGATAAAAATTCAATACCTGACACACGTTAACGAAATATTTGTATAAAGAAATCTATATATGACACTTTCCTCACACATGTTAACGAAATATTACGATAAAAAAACTATACCTGACATTGCCTGACACACGTTAATGAAATATTTCGATAAATAATCTATCCCAAATAATTTTGGCAATCGTTTTGCGAGTGTTTGGCCAGAAAGGTCTCTAAAAACCGGCAACACTGGTGTTACAGGCAGGGGGGGGGGGGTGACACGAAATTTGTTTGTTAGGGAAGTAGTAGTATTAAAAAGTTTCTATCGAAATATTTCATTAACGCGTATCAGGAAGTGTTAGATATAGATCTTTTCATTGTAATATTTCGTTAACGTGTGTCAGAAAAGTGTCGGCAGTGTCAGATATTAAAAAAACGTGTGTCAGGCATAAAAAGTTAATTTAGACCTGCCAAGGTTTAGAAATTGTCGGGAGTGAGATTTCCTAAAAAATGTGCTAAAACAGCGATTTCAGTGTATTGAAAACCTATCTTAACATAATTTTAAACCAAGATAATCAACAAAATGAGACTAGTGGAGAGAGAAAATGATTACAAGCATATTTTTTTCCATGCAGGAGATTCGGACAAATTCATTAAATGCGGGAGGGAGAGAACACTTGACTTCAAAATGTGGGAGACTTGGTAGATCTGTAATTAATTTGGTGTGGACATGAAAAATCCTGCCTTTTTGGAGAAAACATACAAAGAGATAACTGACTCCTATTGACAAAAGAAAACATTCAATCATCCCATATAAAAGTTTGTTCAAATTAAATAAAGTTTATATCATTAAAAAGAAGAATTGGAAAAGTACTTCCCTCATTATTTACTTTTATGACATCTAAATAAAATATCTATTTAAATTGAAAGGTGTTACATTTAAAAAACAAAATAAATCACAATTGTGCAGTGTGAGATATTTGGAGTGGGACTTGGAAGTTACAGGTTAGTAAATGGTTTTTATTTTATGACATAAATGAAAGAAAATGAAAGAAAATGAAAGAAAATGAAAGATATAGACTTTTGACAAAAACGCGGCATGTGTCGATAAAAACTTGTAATCTATTAATTTTATTGTAATAATCTTTGTGTTATTAATAAAAGAAAGATTGCAGAAAATTATCAACTAAAAATTTTTTTGTGTAGATAATATAAACCTGGCGATAATTGAGGTTTAAAACTGGTTTACACACCCGAACCAGTTAACCATACAAATTTGCATTAAGAATATTTAGCCCAATTTACACATATTTTTTAATTTCACCAAAAATATACTAGTGGGCTGATTTGAACAGAAGTTTCAGTATGTATTCATATTTGAATTAATTTTTCATGAAAAGGATATTTTGTAAGAAAATCTAATGGAAATATTTTTCTTTCAAGTCAATAACCGCCGATTTTAATTTATAAAATCTCATTAAAATATCTTTTGTATCCCCAGCAATATATACATTTCTATAAAGATAAGTCCACAGAGAAATTAAATCCGTTAAGATTTTATTAGACGCTGCAGGCTGATTGTTTTTTTAATTGGCTCTGAATCAAAAAATAAGAAATGCAACAGAACAAAAATATTTTCTGTTTGGAAAGTTTTTCTTTGCTTTTTTATTAAAATATCAAAATACAGTGTACAAAAAGTATCTGCTAGAAATATTTTTGTTTTGGTTTTTGAAAATTTTGTCATTAAATTATTAATATTTATGCTTCTTGGATTTGTCTGAAACATTGTTATTCAGAAAGAACAGTGTTTTAATTATCGATAAATATGAAGTCTAACAAATTTTGATGATGCTATTTTGAAAAAATAATTTTGATTATTTGTTTAATTACATATAATACATTTCATCAGGTACGGTAGCATGTAATTCAGAAAAGTGATTTACCTCCCTTTGCATTTATTAGTAGGTGTTGAAAGAAATGTTGATGAGGTGTTAACATTTCTTGTCATCCATTAAAAAAATTAAAAACAAGACACACACTAAAAACATATATGGTGGGGTGGGTAGACACTGTATTACTTGACCTTTGAACTGTGTTCACCTGTAAATGACAACCCTGGTGAATAAATAAGCAATATTTTCCCCAAATCCAGTCAATTAATATTTAACTTTTGTTTGAATCAAATTTTTCTGTGGTCAATTCTATTTTTGAAAGAATTTTAAACTCAACTTCATTCTTCTGGTGACATATCCATCAATTATGGCAGAATCAATATGTTTTTAGTCAGAAACATAAACACAGCCTTTTCTGGTTTCCCTCACTGAATAAAAATATGAAAGGAAGATAATTTTGAGTTGAGTTAAAAGAACTGAAATACATTTAGACACAGTTAACTTTATTGCCTTTATAAGTGTCTTTTGCTGTTATATTAATGTATATACAATGAAAAAAATGTTTATTATTGAGAGCAATTTACATTAGACTTTACATTAGAATATTCCACAATACTAAAGAATTGGATGCACATGAGCCTATTGATAGAAAAGTGAATATAATCGAATTTCTTAAGATTGATTTATAAAATGTAATTAATTTCTTGAAATACTGTATCATATTTTAAGTTTAATTTCTTTTTCTTTTTACAGATGTTCCAGCTTCAAAAACATTTGGTGAATTTGAATGGATCATCATTTTCTTGGTGAAATGAAATAAAGAAAATACGGAAAACTCCTCAGAAAATTATCGAGGAACTTGTGGATGTAAATTGGAGTGAAATCTTGGGAACTGTGTGTCTCTTCCTTTTTGGTAGGACATATTCCAACATTCACTGGAGAGAAATTATATCTTCTTTTACACAATTTTAGTGCAAGATTTGTAAAATTACACTTGAGGCAAACCATATTGTTTTGAAGTGTATGACTTCCTTTTCACTGAAGTCATATTTGGCAGGATGTATGCAATAACAAACTCGTGGCCTAGAAAACTCAAAAATGTTTTGAAACTTATGGATGTAAATTAGCAAATAGGTCAACTTTAGAAAATCATTTAAAAACCATATGAACTTACATAATTTAGTGATTTTAATTATTCCATCAGTTTTTTTGTGACCTAAAAAAAGAAAATGGCTAATAGTTCAACTTTAGAAAAATACTTGAAATTCCATACTGGAAAGGAACCGTATTCTTGTGAAGTGTGTGGCTGTTCTTTTTCATGGAAGTCAAATTTGGTGAGGCATATGCGGATACACACTGGAGAGAAGCCATATTTTTGTGAAGTGTGTGGCTCTTCTTTTACACGGAAGTCAAATTTGGAGGGACATATGCGAACACACACTGGAGAAAAACCACATGCTTGTAAAATATGTGGTACTTTCTTTTCAGTGAATTCAACTTTGAAGATGCATATGCGAACACACACAGGAGAGAAGCCATGCTCTTGCAAAGAGTGTGGCTCATCCTTTACATATAAATCACAGTTGGTGGTGCATATGAGAACACACACTGGAGAGAATCCATATTCTTGTGAAGTGTGTGGCTCTTCCTTTTCAATGAATTCACATTTGCACCGACATATGCGAACACACACTGGAGAGAAACCGCACACTTGTAAAATATGTGGTGCTTCCTTCTCAGTGAATTCCAGTTTGAAGAGGCATATGCCAACACACACTGGGAAGAAGCCATATTCTTGTGAACTGTGTGGCTCTTCTTTTACGCAGAAATCAGAAATGGTGGTGCATATGCGAAAGCACACTGGAGAGAGGCCATATTTTTGTGAAGTGTGTGGCTCTTCCTTTTCAGAGAAATCAGTTTTGAACAGACATATGCCAACACACACTGGAGAGAAGCCATATTCTTGTGAAATTTGTGGCTCCTCTTTTTCACAGAAGTCAAATTTAAGACAACATTTACAAACTCACACTGGAAAAAAACCATATACTTGTGAAATATGCGGCTCTTCCTTTTCATTGAATTCATATTTGAAGAGGCATAGGCGAGCACATACTGGAGAGAAGCCATATTCTTGCAAAGTGTGTGGCTCTTCCTTTTCAGATAATTCAAATTTGCACCGACATATGCAAACACATACTGGAGAGAAGCCATATTCTTGTGAAGTGTGTGGCTCTTCCTTTACACAGAAGTTACATTTGACTCAACATATGCGAACACATACTGGAGATAAACCATATTCTTGTGAAATATGTGGCTCTTCCTTTTCACAAAAGTCAGCCTTGAATGGGCATATGCGAACTCACACTGGAGAGAAGCCATATTCTTGTGAAATATGTGACTCTTCCTTTTCACAGAAGTCAACCTTGAATGGGCATATGAGAACACACATTGGAAAGAAGCCATATTCTTGTTGAGTATGTGGTTCTTCTTTTTTTACAGAAGTCACATTTGGTCAGGCACATGCAAACACCCACTGGAGAGGAGCCATATTCTTGTGAAGTGTGTGGAAAATGAATGCTTATAATTTAAAATATCTGCATTCCTGGTTGACAGAGATGAAGGTGACAATATCTTCACAGTCAAGTTTGACTATGTTGATATCTTGAATAATGAAGAATTTTCACAAAAACAATCTATGCTTTAGAAGTGTTTCAATAAATGAATTGTCACTTTATAGTTTTGAGAAGAGTCATTGTCTTTATTAATTTCTTCATATACATTTTTAAAGGATGTATTCATCAAAATATTCTTTTTTACTGTAACATGTGATTCGTTGATACATTGTTTGAGAGTTATGGGGATTTAGTGAAAAAAGACATGCACAAACACTTTTGACAATTTTTTTAATAGATTTTGATCATACCTACTTTAGGTTTACTCAAGAGAATATGGCACTTCCAGAGCTAGTGATGGCATTTATGCTTCTTTCTTCAGTGAACCTTCTCGAAAAAGATGCACACTTGGTAATGTCAGCATTGATGGATATAACTTTCAAAGATATGAAAGATACCATTAAGCATATTTTTGGTCATTCAATTGTTTCTTTGAATGCTAAAGGGTGTGTTGTATGGTGGAATGAAAGTCCTGAACTTGGCTAGAAAGGAAAGGAAGACTCGAAACCTCTTTATAAAAATGTGAACATATCTATATTTCATAGGTTACATTTTATCAGCCGGAGAATGAAGAGTGGGAGCCTAGATAATGAGAACCGACAGTCTGTCTCTCTCTGTCTCGGCTCTGAGTTTTATAGGGTTACAAACGCCCACGCTGGTGTGTTTAACATCCTGTTTTTGGACACCCACACATATGCATATTTCCTAAGGTCACTTCCACTTCCGCCCAGGCAGTATATCCACTAGATGACTAGATCAGCAATCTTGTCAATCATGTCGGTCTATAAGCGCAAGGAGGTAAATAAGCAATTGGGATACCTCTCTTTGGAAAAGTTAGTTAAATTGATTCGTAATGCAGTATTGACAATCGTGAACATGAAATTAATTCTGTATTGGAGCAATGTACAATTTGTGTTATTTGGATCTAAAAATATGAGGCAGAAGTTACTTTCTTGTGATTGTAGATCTGGCAGCATGTTTTTGTGCAACAACTGTGATTAATTAATAACACACTGACTTCCACTATTATCAAAGGGCTTTTTTCATGTTGGATAACGACTTTTAGTGCTCCCAGAAAACCTCTTTCTGACAATGGTCGTGAATTCAAAAACAGTGCGATGCGGGAACTGGGCGAAGCCTTTAACATTGTCAAACGAAAGAAGACTCAAGACTTCTTTATAAAAATATCCGGATATATTTCATAAGATACATTTTGTCGGCTGGAGAATGAAGAGTGGGAGAGAGATAATGAGTGTTCCCAACAGGGAACTCGGTCCCATGCCTCCGGGCCCAGCCTAGGTGGTCTGGTCTGCCTCTCTCTGTGTTCTGAGTTTCTCTGTTTCTCTGTTCTGAGTCCTGTGTCTTCTTTTATCAGGTTTGAATGACCATGCTTGTGTGTTCAGCATCCTATTTTCGGACACCCACGCATATGCATACTTCCTAAGGTGACCGGGTTTACTTGGCCTGGAAATGACCTCACGGGGCAGCATATAACAACATAAAGGTGATGACAGCAGCAGCAGAAAGTCCTTGAGCAATGGCATATGTGAAAGACTTAATGTAGTTATTAGTAATTTGGTCAGAAAGATTATTGCAGATACTCTGCTCACAATGCACTTGTTAAGAATTCTGGATTTTCCTCAAATCAGTTGGTTTTTGGTTTTAACCTAACTGTTCCAGATATCTTCAATGGTGATCGTTCCGCAGTGGAAACTGTACTGCATCTACTATAGTTAGAACAAATTTTGAATGCGTTGCACTTGGCCCGGCAAGAATCATTAAAGCTCGAATCCGACGAGAGAATCAGAATATCACTGAAGAGTCATATCCATGATACTAATGTGGAAGATTTGTATAATGGAGATGAAGTATTTTAAAAGAGGAGGGACAGCCATGAATGGGCCAGCTGTTGTCATTGGACAGGATGGAAAGCAAATATTGGTGTGGTATCTATGTTCGTGTTCACTCATGTCGTCTGACAAAAACACCAAATCTTAAATGCGAAGAGAGCAATTCACAAGTACATGATCAAGGACAACATGACATTTGTAGCAATCATTACTGTTAATGTACAGTGTTGTTGATTTTCATATCAATTGTGGTGCTGGGAGGTTAGCCAAACATGAGTTATTCCCCATTAGATATAAGCTCTCCTTGGGTTTAGGAAAGACTTGACTATTTTGCGGTACAGCACGTATTTGAGGTGATGACAAAGTTTAGAGATCTACAACTCTGGTAGCAGAAAGTAGTTCTACTAATTGTAATGTTTATATATATATATATGTATGTTAAATCAATAAGTAATGCGTGTATTTGTTAAATCCATAAAGCAAGCTCCCAGCATCCCTCATTCTGTTTCCGGTCCCAAAAATGCGGACCGGAAGTGGGAACGGGGAAGGCTCAGTTCTTTATAGGCAAACAGCCCTGTCACAAGTGTTTCTTGTTCTGTCTTCTTTTCTTAAGATGCTAAACACGGTTACGAAGCAAAACGTGTTCGGACCTCAACAGCTAAAACAGAAAGACCAACAAAGCAAACAAAAGCACTAAATACAACACCAATGAATGTAAATAATAAAAGAACTCAATTTAGTTGCAATTTATTTCAATCGGGGCATCTTTTAAAAAGACAAAAAGAATCTTTAAAACATATAATATAAGGATAGTATATTTACTTGTGGGCCAGTCCAAATCCCTTCACCTATCTGATCTAAATCAACTTTCTATAAATTAGTTATAACAGAAAATATATTCACAATAATAAATAATTAGAAATCACAAAATATCATTCTTTAATGAATCTGATAGTTTTGAAACAAAAGGATTTTTCAATTGTGGTTTATTAGTCCAACCAATATTACAATCTCATTTTTTTATGTTGTTTAATAGAATTATAATTGGTGTTTTCATAGATTGTTTTCATGGAAAGTGGCCAACTATTTGATAAATTTCAAATAATTGTCATGTGTTGAAATCAAAAGAATTTCTAACATATTTCAATTCATGGCATATGTAAGTCTTAAATGATGAAATATTTTACACACTCACACAAAATACAAAGACAATAAAATCCCTAATTATATGATAATCTATTGACTACTGCAGTTTCATAGTGTTTAGGGACTAAAGAAATCAGCCAGACTTAAAGGCTTGTGACAATGAGGCAGTGATGACCATTATTCACAGATATGCTGATTATTATTAAATGAAGAAAGATTTTACTACACGGAAATAAAGTTGAGAACTCAACAACATAGTTGGGGAGGGCAGCAAATTAGCCCAGATGGAGTACAAAAAAAGGCATGGCTGGGTCGGGAGGGTAATCCATTGGGAACTGTGCAAGTGACTGCATTTCAACCATACAAAGCAATGGTACTCACACACAGACCAGAATCTGTCCTAGAGAATTAAATGCATAAAATTCTCTTGGACTTTTAAATTCAAATGTATCACCCAATCCAGGCCAGAAGACCAGATCTTGTGGGAGTGAACAAGGAGAAAAGAATGTGTCAGACCGGATTTTGCTGATCCAGCAGACCAAAGGGTGAAGATGAAAGAAAGTGAAAAGTTGGATAAGTATCTAGACTGTCAGGGAATTGAAGAAGATGTGGAACATGAAGGTGACGGTGGTGCCAATAGTGGTCAGAGCCCTGGGAACAGTCTTAAAGAACTTAGCAAAGAGGTTGGAGGAACTAGAAATCCTGGGAAGAGATGAAACTATCCAGAAGACAGCACTGAAATTAGCTAGAATACTGAGGAGAGTCCTGGGGAGGCTTGCTGTCACTTGATCTCCAGTGAAAGCCACCAATCACTGCTGGTGGGAAAAAAATAATAATAAAATGAAGGCAAAAGAAAACTATGTAGGAGATGTACCATATTTACTCATGTACAATACGAGAAATTTAATAATTCTGGGTCAAAATGTTTGTGTGGGTAGCATTATTTGATATTTTGTCTTCAAAAATGATTTGAAGTTCGAATTTTGAAAATAAAAATAATTAAAATTTATGAAAAAAACCAAAGATACTAAGTGATTTCTTAAGACCCTTGGATGCAATATTCTCCTGAAGAAGGTCGAAAAATACATCAACCCGAAAATTGGGCCTTAAAAAAACTTGAAATGTATCTATTTTATTTATTGTGAAATTGTTATTTATTTATTTACCTATTTATCTACTTTATTTATATATTTTTATATATCTTACACTGAAAGATTAAAACAATTTAATCTAGAGACCCTTGAATACAGAAGAAAACGTGCTGACCTACTAGTGGTCTATAGAATCCGGAACAACATACATAGAGTGAATACTGACATTCACTGCTCAAATGTCCTGATAAAAAAACGCTGACGTCAACTATTTGCAGTAAAACCAGAGGACACAGCCATAAACTACAAATTCAGACCTCTACTGGTGTTAGAAAAAACTTCTTCTCGGCAAGAGAGCAAACGCATGGAACAGCCTAAGTGAAAAGACGGTCACATCCGAGAATATCAATATTTAAAAAAATAATCTGTAACTTCCTTTTCTAACGACGCTCTTCAATCAGTGAGGCATTAAAGTGCATTCCGCCAAACGGGACGCGAGGCAGACGACACCGCCTTAAGCATCGAACAGATTATCACAGTAAACCCTAATCCATCTGTAATGTTCTAACACAAATACAGAAACCCCCATAGTTTATACATTGGATCATCTTGTAAGTATTTAAAATTTTATTTTACTAATTAACTTGAACAAATATTAACAAACTCAGTCTTTTCGATGACCGCTTCATATTCGATCGTACTTAACTCATATTTTATACATTCATTTCAGTCAATTTATTGTTTATCGTCTTAATCCATATTTAATAATTTAATAAAATCTGTTGGCGATAGTTTTATTAATTGGGTCGGTAAGTTGTTGTGTTTAATTGTTTTCGTGTGGACATGAAAAATCCCGCCTCTTTGGGGAAAACATAACAGAATTACGAAGATAATTGACTCCTATTGACAAAAGAAACTATTCAATCCATACAAATAGGATGTGCAAGCACTTTTACGCAACTTTTGAAAAATCTTCGATACCCAATTTTGAAAACGTATTTAAAAATTTAAAAATGTTGTTCTGAAGTTTTTTCCTGTTTTTGTTATAGAAAGGAAAAAGTCCAAATTTTTTTCTATATAAAAGAAAAACAAATTTTCAGAAATTACAACGCTGAACTGACTGTTTTAAATTTTTTAAAATCAAAATTTACGGTTTTTCGATAAAAATATAAGAAACAAAAATGGCTGCCATTTGTTTACGTTTTAAAATTTTAAGAAATTTCACTTATGGATGTCAATAATAGCAAATATAATGTTGCTGAATTTGAGTCATCTATCTGTTGATTTTCCAATTTGAAACAGTATATTTGTCCGTGCTCCTAACATTAATCATTGTTACCAACTCCAATTTGATATTTTTTCGGCTAAAACTACTTTTTAAAATGGCTAAAATCGGCTAAATCTTTTCCACTTTTGGCTAATTCTATTGCTAAAAAATGCTAAAAACTCATTTAAAGCCTGATTTTCAAATAAAATATATACTAAGACTCTAGAACAAATTATTAAGAAAAATTGTACATTTACTTTTATTAAACTTTGTAGTGGATTTGCCAAAAAGAAATTTAGTATCTAATTCAAAAAATATTCTCAAGCAAAAGTTTCGATTAAAATTTGCTTTATCGATCTTAAGTATAAAACTTATGAAAAAATATTTCTCCTATGTAGTTTGATTTTTGACTGATCCTGACCTTCGTTTCTTCCTGAAATTTTTTTTTTTTTAGAAATAGTGACTTTTATACGGAAAGCGACAGAATTGGCTCTAAAGTGGGTGACCAATTTACAACAAACTTGTGTTAAACTTTTTTTCTACTACTAACTTTATAGTTAAAATATTGAATATATGTTTTGAGTTAGCTATAAAATAAAGTTGAATCGGCTAATTATTTTTAAAAATGACCAGATTTTTGGCTATCTGCTGTTGCAGATTTTTATTGGCTAAATAGAAAAAAGAATCTGCTAGATCTACTGATTTGGCATCCCTGTTTATCCATAATAATGAAACCAAAAAATCATCTCTGCAAAGTTTTTATCTCCCTTGGCTTTCACTCTTTCGGACACATTTGGCCTTGACCAATCGCTTATTGATTTATCGATCACTTATTATTGACTATTGTCTTCCATACCCACTCTTGTACTGTCAAATCTCAGAGATCTGAACATGAAAAGTTTGAAAAAGTATGCTTGAGTTCGAATTTGGTGATAATATCATTTTTTTAATTCCTTCTCTCTCTGTCCTCATTTATTTTTCAAATAAACAATACTTGCTAAATATTGAAAATATTTTAATAAGAATTTTGAAGATTTTTGAGTTATTTTAAATATTCCCAAAAATCTCTATAAAAGAAAATTTTATGTTTATAAAAATTTTTTTTTTAATTAATAGGGCAATTTTGAGATTTAGCAGCTGAAATATATAGAAAAATTTAGGAAAAATAAACAAATCTGGTAGACGTACAACTGAATCTTTTTCTTTATGTAAAGACACAATCACCACTCCCTATAAGCCTGAGAACAAGAAGAAAAAATGAATAAAACGGAAAGGGATTCAAACTTGAGTTTTCTAAAAAGAAACATTTGTAAACAATACATAAACATTATTAAAATGGTTATTTGCTTCATATTATCTGAATTCGTTGTAATAATATCAATTTATTTTATTTTATTTCTATTATTAATGTCACTTTTCCAATTCCATTTATTGACATTTAACATTTTATGTTAGTGTGAAAAAGTATACAAATTGTATATACAAGCACACATCCTAACAACAATCATATTTACACAATATCTAGAGCCTTAAACCTTTGCGGTGGTGTAATAACCATCATAATTCTTTTAAAAATCATTTACATCTGTTGATAGCACTACATAATCCGGTAATCTATTCCATAATCATTTTCCTGTGCTTGAAAATGGAAAGATTTAATTCAAAGTAAATTCAAACGTCCCACACGCGAATGCTGCATTCCACAGTGACGTCATTTTGAAACTATGGCAGAAAACAGGGCTGATTTTTACATTATAGTTATATTGTAAATAGAACCCCTGTCATAAAGCCTGAGAAAAAGATTTTGCGTATAAAAAAAAAACTTCGAGCTCGATGTTTAGGCTACTTGCATGCTTCTGAAACATTGTTATTCAGAAAGAACAGTATTTTACTTATCGATAAATTTGAAGTTTTACAAATCTAGATGAGATTATAAAAATTAAAAGAGTTTTGTTTAATTACACACAATACATTTCATCAATAAAGTTTGCGCGTAGTTCAGAAATGTGATTTAGCTCCCATTTGATTTTTCAGTAGGTGTTTATATTTCCTGTCATCATTACAAAATTTGAAACCAGCATACCATGACGGTAGATATGGTATAGAGAGAGTAGAAACTCTATTACTTGACCTTTGAACTGTATTCACCCATAAACGACACCCCTGGTGAATGTATGTATTTTTCACCAATTTATCTGTGGAAAGTAAGCAATATTTTCCCAAAATCCAATTAACTAATATTCTTCAAATAAAGTTTCTCTGATGTCAGTTCTATTTTTGAAAGAATTACAAAACTCGACTTCATTTTTTTCTGATCACTGATCCATCAATTATGGTAGAATCGATATTTCTTTAGATAAAAAACATAAACATATTTTACTCTGAGTATGCAAAAGTATTTTTTTTATGACTAACTTAATGCTATTTGAAATAAACACGTTTTGACAGTAGATATGGTATAGGGAGACTAGAAACATATTACTCGACCTTTGGGCTGTAAACAACACCCCTGGTGAATATATGTATTTTTCACTAAGTTTTCTATGGAAAGTAACCAATATTTTCCAAAAATTCAGTCAATTAATAATTAAATTAACTAATTTTCTTTGAATCAAATTTTTCTGCAGTCAATTCTATTTTTGAAGGAATTTTAAACTCGACTTCATTATTTCTGAAGACTGAACCATCAATTATGGCAGAATCAATGTTTTTTTTAGTCAGAAACATAAACATAGTCTATAATCACTCGGAAATCCACTGTGAGTATGCAAAAGTATCTTTCTTTTTTTATGACTATCTCTATGCTATTTTCTTGCAATTGTAGCCAAAATTAAACCTTCAAAGTTGATATTTGAATTTTGCAATATGTTTTAAAACGGCATTAAAAAGTGTGTTGTAGTTGCTATCAAACATCTTTAGTTTTTGGTTATGGAGTTCTCACTTAATTTAGTTACAGAGAAGATGTGGTTGAACGAGAGATGCAACTTCTTTTTTAGTCAAACCGTTTGGCCATCTGACCATATGGCTGACAGGACGAAAGTGAAATCTGACTTTCACGTTTCTGCTGACGTTGATGCAAGTCTGGCACTACCCAGTTCTGATCGCTCTGGCTGACTGTCAACTGCCCAAATAGCTAAATGTAGAATCCCCCTGACCGATTGACCGACAAGGCTGAATGTCCTCTCTTTTTATACCATTGAAAAGAATACAAATTCAAGAAAATTCCCATACAAATTTTTTTTCAAACAATAATGAGATTGAAAGACTAGCATTTGACTCAGCTGTTTTGCTAATTATGATTGAATTTTTTGTTTTTGTCCTTTCCAAATCTTAACTTCTCATTTGTTTCAGAGTTACTAGCAAATTAAAACCAATTAGAAATTCATGGATTCATCATTAAAAATATATCAAGCTTGACAATGTAGTAAAGTATAGCATTTTTGTGTGTCTTTTTTCCAACATGTAATCACAATCCAATTCTATGGTTTTTTTTTATATTTCAGTTTTTCTTTATTGTGGTAAACATTGATTACATAATGTTTAAATATGTATTATATTTAATTTGATGTTTTAAAGGAATAATTTTAGTCTAGTGTCCTAAGAGGTATTTGAATTTTGCAACACATTTTAAAAGAGCATTAAAAAGAAATGTGTGGTAGTTGCTATCAAACATCTTTAGCTTTTGGTTGTTGAGTTCTCACTTAATTTAGAATTTAGTTACAGAGAAAATGAGAGGTTGAACGAGGGATGAGACTTCTTCTTTCAGTCAAACGGCCGGCAGTGAAAGTGAAAGTGAAATCTGACTCTTGCATTTCTGCCAGTATTTCTGCAAGTCTGGCACTGACTGTCGACTGGCCAAATAGCCGATTGAACGACAAGGACGAATGTCCTCTCATCAAGTATCACTTAGTATAAGTCGTTTTATACCACTGGAAAGAAGAAAAATTCAAGAAGTTTCCAATACAAATTTTTTTTGAAACAATAATGAGATCGAGAGAAACTAGCATTTGACTCAACTGTTTTGCTAACTATGATTGTGTTTTTGTTTTTCTTTTGTCCAAATCTTTACTTCATATTTGTTCTAGGGTTACTAGAACCAATTAGAAATTCATGGATTCATTGTCATAATATATCAAGCTTTACGGTTTTATTGTAGGGTTGTTCATCCAACTCACGTTTTAGAATCTTGTCGGTTGTATGATAGGACTTCACTTTCTTTCCTAATTTGAAATTTTAAAGGAATCATTTTAGTCCAGTGCTCTAAGCCTAAATCATGTTATGTTTACAGTCGCCGCAAAAGAAATCTTTACTTCAAAAACACAAAATGGAACTAAACAAGCAGAAGTGTGTTCGGGTTGGACTTGATTTCCCACCAACTAAAAGGCAGAAGGGTGTCATCGTACATCTGGCAGACACTCACACCTCTAGACTATGCACCAAGGCAGAGTTGGTGTCTGTCCATCTAAGAAGACATGCTGTTGACCACTTGATCTGCAAGCTTTTTGCCATTTTTAGCTACTTTTGGAGCATTATAACTCTGCTTCTGAGTGCCCGGTGGGATGGTGTGAGGTTTCAGAAACTCCTTCCTCAAGCTGGGCCAAAGTATTGGATTTCTCTTCAGTTGTAAGCTTACATCATCCCATGGGGAATTCAGAAGCAGAGTTATAATCAGGGCTGTGAAGTCGGACACAAAGCATCTGACTCCGACTCCACAGCCCGGGTAATAGTCCAAAAGTAACTAAAAATGGCAAGAAAATTGTAGATCAAGTGGTCAACGTTATCTCTTGTCATATAGACCTTGATGCACTGACACCAACTCTGCCTTGGTGCATAGTCTAGAGGTGTGAGTGTCTGCCAGATGTACGATGACTCCCTTCTGCCTTTCAGTTGTCGGGAAATCAAGTCCAACCCAAACACACTTTTGCTTGTTTAGTTTCGTTTTGTGTTTTTGAAGTAAAGATTTCTTTTGCAGCCACTGTAGTATAAATCCTTTTTATACCAGACTAAAGAAGAAAATTCTAATAAAAAGTTATTTGAATAAAATAACTAGATTGTTTGACTCTGCTGTTTTGCCAATTATAATTGCATTCTCTCCTTTCCAAATCTTTACTCCCCATTTGTTCTAGGGTTAGTAGTAAATTAGAACCTATTAGAATGGATTCATCGTCATAAAATATATCAAACTTGACAATGTAGTACACAATAGAATGTTTCTTTTTTCCAAATCTTTACTTCCCAGATGTTCCAGTCTTCATAGCAATAGATTTATCACTGCACAATTATCAAGCTTGACAAAGTATTAAACAATAGAACTTGGGCAAAATAAGTTTATTCTCTAATTGATGGATCTGATATAACAAGTCTAGAAAGCACTGTTCGTATTCTTAAATCCAATACCTTTCTGTTAAAGACGACTAACGTTGGATCTTTTATAATTGCTTCCCTTGCTACCAAGAGTTCTTTATTTCTAATAAAGCTTTGTATTTCCTTGATGCTGGCAAGTGTGGCTTTTCATTTTATACCACAACATGAAAAAGAAATTGTTTTTTTCTTGTTGATTAATAAACTTTTGAAGTAGGCAAAACCATAGTGAGGAGCATATAGATATGTCTTTAAGTTATCAAATGCAAATATTTTAATCACAATTTGGAAATTGCTATATGGTCCTGAAGAACATCATTGCATGTATATCATAACAGAAGGAATATGTATAAGAAAATTGGATGCACATGAGCCGATTGATAGAAAAAAATGAATCAATATAATCTCAATAATTTCTTGAAATACTTTTACTATTTTTTTTTCTTACAGATGTTCCTGATTGAAAAAGACATGGCTAATAGTTCAACTTCAAAAATACACCTAAAAACCAACACTGAAGAAAAACCATATTCTTGTGAAGAATGTTTCACTTCCTTTAAGAAGAAATCACATTTGGTTGTGCATATGCGAACACACACGGGAGAGAAGCCATATTCTTGTGAAGTGTGTAGCTCTTCTTTTAAACAGAAATCAATATTGGTGGTGCATATGCGAGCACACACTGGAGAGAAACCATATTCTTGTGGAGTGTGCGGCTCTTCCTTTACACAGAAGTCAGATTTGGTTGTGCATATGCGAGCACACACAGGCCAGAAGCCATATTCTTGTGAAGTGTGTAGCTCTTCTTTTTCACAGAAGGGAAATTTAAGGAAGCATATGCAAACACATACTGGAGAAAAACCATATTCTTGTGAAGTGTGTGGCTCTGCCTTTACACAGAAATCAGCTTTGGTGGAGCATATGCGAACACACACTGGTGAAAAGCCATATTTTTGTGAAGTGTGTAGCTCTTCTTTTTCACAGAAGGGAAATTTAAGGAAGCATATGCAAACACATACTGGAGAAAAACCATATATTTGTGAATTATGTGACTTTTCTTTTACACAGAAATCAGATTTGGTAGTGCATATGCGAGCACACACTGGAGAGAAGCCATATTTTTGCGAAGTGTGTGGCTCTTCTTTTTCACGGAAGCCAAATTTGATAGTGCATATACGAACACACACTGGAGAGAAGCCATATTCTTGTGAACTGTGTGAATCATCATTTACATATAAATCACAATTGGTGGTGCATATTAAAACACACACTGGAGAGACACCATATTCTTGTGAAGTGTGTGGCTCTTCTTTTTCAGGGAAGTTAAATCTAAGGCGACATTTGCAAACACACACTGGTGAGAAGCCATATTCTTGTGAAGTGTGTCGCTGTTCTTTTTCACGTAAGGCACATTTGGTGGAACATATGCGAACACACACTGGAGAGAAACCATATTCTTGTCAAGTGTGTGGCTCTTCTTTTACATGTAAATCACAATTGGTGGTGCATATGCGAAAGCACACTGGTGAGAAACCATATTCGTGTCAAGTGTGTGGGTTTTCTTTTACACAAAAATCAAATTTGGTGAAGCATATGCCAACACACACTGGAGAGAAACCATATTCTTGTGAAGTGTGTGACTCCTCCTTTTCCCTGAAGTCACATTTGATAAGACATATGCAAACACACACTGCAAAGAAATGATATCAATCTGTATCTTGTAGATCAGGGGTGGGCAAACTATGGCCCATGGGCCATATGCAGCCCGGATGTCTTGCATAGTGATATGAGATTTTGCAGTCATGTGGTAAACAGAAACAGAGTATTATTTTAAAGTCTTTTAATATATCTTATTTCCAATTTTGTTATCCTAATAATGAGTGCTACAAAAACTACCAAAAAACGGAAATTTGAAAATTACTGCTATACGTATAACAAGGAATTGGATGTACAAGTATTTTTTTACAAATGTTGGAAGTAAAGCAGTGTGACTAATATGCCATGACAGTGTTGCTGTTTTTAAGGAGTATAATGTGAAAAGACATTTTAAAACTAAGCTCAGAAAGTGAACTCCAGCAAAAAGCCAAGGACATGTTGAGAAATGTCAAACAACAACAAACTGTTTTTATAAAACAAACAACCATACAAGAGGCTGTCACAAAGGCCAGTTTTGTGTTTGCTTATAAAATTGCCAAGCAAGACAAAGCTTTTCTGAAGCAGAATTTTTAAAGGACTATGCTTGATGCTGTTTATATTGCATGTCCAGAAGACAACAAAAATTGAAGCTATATCTTTGTCAAGGAGAATTGTAGTTCATCATATTGATTCCATTTCACAAAATCTTTCTGAACAGCTACTTGAGGCTTGCAAAGTTCTTGCGTGGTGATGTCAATTTGTGCAGTGTACGACAGACTCAAATTTGCACTCTGTCTTGCGCATAACTACTATTACATGCTCAAACTTGTGCAGAATTTTGTGCAATTACATTGAGTTTGAGTAACTGTTCAGTAATATTAGATTCAGTTTTATCTGTTACTTTCTTTGTGTACCAAATAATACAATTTTATTTTTATGTGAAAGTAAATTCAGTTTTTTGTCGAATGCGGCCTGCTAGAGACCTTACAAATCTTCCCTGCCCGCCCCTGAGCTAGAACCTCAACTGGTCTACCAGTATGAAACTTCGCAAACCACTTCAATCGATCATACACAGAACCTATTTCATAAACTGCGCAAATCTTTTGAGTCGTTTATTTACTTCTCTTAAAATAACAAGAACAGACTCTGTTCAGTATCTGCGACTTTGTTTATTATCATTATTATGTTTTCCGCCATTCCAAACATAGTTTCAAAATTACATTGTGGAACGCAGTATTCGTGTGTGTGACATATGAATTTTAGGTTGTTTTCAAGCACAGGAAAATGATTGTGGAATAGATTACCAGATTATGTAGTGCTATCAACAGATGTAAATGATTTTTAAAAGAATTATGTTTATTCCACCACAAAAAGTTTAACGCTCTAGATATTGTGTAAAATATGATTGTTGTTACAATGTGTGCTTGTATATACAATGTGTATACTTTTTCACACTAACATAAAATGTTAATAAATGGAATTGGAAAAGTGACATTAATAAGAGAAAATGTTAATTTATTTTCTATTCCAGATGATCTAAATTTGTCTAAGTAATTCTTAAAATAAATTTATACTTGTATTATTTTTTTACATGAGATGGTAAACTATTCCAATATTTCACGTCATTAATTATTATTATTAATAATTTAATGACAAAAGTTTTAAAAATCCATAAAAATATTTCCGTATGAAAGAAGTTTCTATTCCAAATTCTTTTGTGAAAAAAAATGTTTTTTATGTGATTATATGAAATACCCCAGCCGCCCCTTAATTATGTTGTTACTTTAGTATACTTGATTTTTACATATATGAAAGATAAGTCTGTAAAAACGTAAATTCTGTTTTAATTTTAAAAAAATCAAACCCAAGGGTTCCGTAATAAATGTTGAATTCCAGATATGCCACCAACAGTTCTTGTATTACAAATCAATACAAGGAGCTTTTTGAATTTTGCAAATTGGTTGACAAACAAAAAAGTTATCACAAACTGATGGCAATTTTGGTCAGTTTTAATTTCAAAGACTCATGGGAAAATGGAATCAAAAATCTTGCAAAACGGACAAAATTATGCTTATTCGGACAATTTTCAATAAATATTGACAAAACCTCTCATGATTATGTTAAATTTTACAAGGAGTTAAAAGATCTGATTGTAAGAGGCGTACAATGCATAATTACCCATCATATTTGCTTAAATTACAGCTGTAAATGTAAAAGATTTCTGACATATACCTTTATATACTGGTTAGAACTGAAATCCTTCATTTTCAGTCAATCCAATGTTTTGTTTTTACATGTTAGTTGTCTCAGTTCATATTTCATGCATTAAATTAGCATAAATTATGAAATATCCAGGGTTTATAAGACTATGAGGCCAAATATTGAACATTACCGGGCATAACTTTTTTGTTCACCAACAGATTTTCAGGATTAAAAAAACGTGTTTTGGAATGTGTCCTCTGTTCACTCACACCTGCTGAAATCCCTAGATGTGAAAACACAGCAACCACATTGAGATGCCCAGTCAAGACAAAGTTACGCATGATCAAAACCTTGAATCAATATAGGTTGTAAACATCCTTAAACTGATTGTACTGTCTCTGAATTTGCACTTTGCACTCTCAATTATCGATGACCTACCACCGGCATGAAATGACACAGACAGTTTATAGCCAGGATAAATTTCCTTTCTACGTCTTGAATGTCTTGGCGACATGAAGACACCAAGTGACTTTCCCCAGAGTGGCAAAGATGATCCTGCATGTCTGGCCAGGTGCACAGTCTTCCACTGCTTGTCCTGGGTACCAAGTATCATGGTATACTACTGCCATCCAGTCATCTGTCATTATTTGCTCCATCTTTCCATAAGTCTTTTTTGTGTGGGTACTATGCGGGTCTCGGTCAGCCCTGCATGGCACCCACAAAAAAAAACTTTTGGAAATTTCAAAGAAGCCTGCAACAACCTTGTTTTCATTTATTTATATATACCAAGAAATCAGGGTCCAGTTCAGGAGATATTTATATTGAAAATTGAACAATGAATGTATCACCCACAAAAAAAACGAACTTAATGAAAGCACAAAAAAATGTATGCAAAAAGTCTGGGTCCAATTTAGGAGATATTTAAATAGAATATTGAGTTGGCGTGTATCAAATGGATACAAAGTCAGGGTCCAGTTTTACATTATAAGTATATTGTGAATTGATCACCCACTTTAAACCAATCACTTCCATCTTATGAATCTTGACCTTCATTTTAAAAAAATATTGGGTTTTGAGCTTCTAAATCTATTATAGACGGTGTAATGTTTATATGTATGTATGTTATGTTAAATCAATAAACATGCCGAAGCAAGCTCCCAGCAGCCCCCATTCCGTTTCCGGTCCCAGAAAGTGAGAATTGGAAGTAGGAATGGGGAAGGCAGCAGTTCTACACAGGCAATAGCCCTGATCAACACGTGTCTTTCATTCCATCTTCTTTTCTTAACACGCTTAAACATCGTTATGAATCAAACGCATTCTAATCTCACACAGCTACAACAGAAAGAACAACAAAGCAAACAAAGGCACTAAACACAACAAGAACGTTACAGACGGTTAGACTTTTTATACCTTTCTACCATTCCACACTTTTAAACGGCCCAAGTAAAAGTTACGATAAAAAATTCCCTTTTCACGGATTAAAGATATTTTTATTTGATTGAGTATTATAAATCATTGTTATTAATTTTTATGACTACTTTTTAATACAGCTAAAAGTTTCAGTCGCTTTTTTATTCTTTTTAAAAGTTATGATAAATTCCCTTTTTGAGCTCATGCCTGGGAGCACGGGGCCAGTTCCCCTGTTGGGAACAGTCTGTCAGCTTGTGTTGTTTATTTAATGCATTTATTGTCGATAATTTTACACCAGTTTTCTTCATTTGTTTCCCCGAATCTGCCTCAGTGATGTTGATCAGATTGTTAGTTATCAATATTTTTTTATGGATTTGAGTTTTCATTTTTTAAAACAAACACTCAATCTTTTCCACGTGGGGCTGATCAACAAGTAAGAAAATACCTTTTAACGCATCTTGCACGCATAAAAACATTATATTAGATAGTTGCTTTCTGCATTCAATTTGTTTTTATAGGAAAAATCTCTTTATTTGACTGTTCTTTTTACAATGAGCTAAGCCGTGGAAAGGAAGTTTTTTATGATAATTTTTAATCAGACCGAATAAAAAAAAAACAACTAAAACTTTGAGCTGTAGTAAAAAGTAGTCATAAAAATTAATGATAATGATTTATAATAACTCAATCGAATAAAAATATCTTTAATCCGTGAAAAGAGAACTTTTTTATCATAACTTTTACTTGGGCCGGTTAAAAGTTGCTGTTTTGGGCCGGTTAAAATTTGCT
Source organism: Architeuthis dux (assembly GCA_006491835.1). Lineage (NCBI taxonomy): Eukaryota > Metazoa > Mollusca > Cephalopoda > Oegopsida > Architeuthidae > Architeuthis > Architeuthis dux. The sequence goes on along the minus strand of VCCN01006885.1, from coordinate 651,574 downwards.
GTTTTTTACAAGGGGGTTATTGGCTCAAAACTCATTGTGTTATGATATCTAAAGGTTATCCTGGGGTCAGACACCTGTGCGGAAATGTAAGTGACCCCGATCACCTTAGGAAATAGGTATATTGCATCAGTGTTGTAAACAGGATATGGGGACCAGTGATTGTCACCGCGTAGGCGTTAGAGAAACCAATAAAGCATACCCGAACAGAGAATGAGGGGCGGCAGAAATCTCGACAGACATCAGCAGATTGGGGACAGACTAGCGATTCTCCTTGTCTCTCTCCGGTCAACAAAGATGTATGTTGTGTAATAAAAATACGTCCAGATATTTTTATAAGCAAGTCTTCAAGTTTCCTTTCTATCCAAGTCCAGGACACCCCAGTATCCAACAATTGTGCTAAAACACACAGAGGCGTAGAAACA
>VCCN01006885.1:612283-627085 GCA_006491835.1 Architeuthis dux | reverse complement strand
TTAGACTGTTTTAATTTCCATGAAATGAAGTCTATAACATTTAACTGATGAAATTTCATTCTTTGTCTAATGAATACAGTGATTAAAAAGTAAGTTTAATCTCATTTTAAGCTTGAATTTTTCTTCATATTCTTACTCAACCTGCAAATATAAGAAAATGTTAAATAAGAAATATGGATTTCACTTATTTAATATTTTCTTAATAAAAGATAATGGATTATTTCAATGTTTTTTATTTGTTCCAGTTTATTTTGTTGATAGTTGCATTAACAATGAGGCCGATGACAATAATGATATTAGAAAACTATATTATTATAGTCTACTTCTGTTTATCTTTATGTGACCTCTAAGTAGCTGAACCGTTGCATTGTAGCCAGCTGTATTTATTAAGGTAACCCTAAAATGGCTAAAGAATCCTAAATAATACAGAAAAGTCTAGGTGATTTGCAACTGAATAATAGTGTGGGGTCTGCATTTACACTCACCCCGATAATAATGATCTGATTTCCATCTATATAATACAAAAATATGGCTTTTACTTTTTGAATATATTTTCTTAAAAAAAGATTATTTCAATGTTTTTCATTTATTCCAATTTGTTTTGTTGATAGTTGCAGTGACAATGACAATAATGATATTAGGAAACAACAATAATAAAATTAAGAAATCAAAGATCAAAAAATTTGTTTTTTATTGAATATTTAATATATACAGAAAAGACAAACACATTGAATATATAATATTTTAACAGAGAAGTCACTGACAAGATGCACTTTTATATTTCTCAGAAACAGATAATTTGTATATGTGGAGGGCACTGTAGCTGCTTTTTCCCCAATAATGGTAACAACATTTTCAAACTGTGCATGTTTTTTTTTATTAAATCTCTTAAACTCTCATCTTCATAACTGTCAAACAATGTAGCAAGGAATCACATGATAAAGTCATAAGGAATCTTTTGAATGAAAAACATAAAAAATTGATGAATACATTCTTTAAAAAAGGTATTTGAAATTTTTACTGTTTGGATTATGGCATGAAGAAATTAATCAAAGCTTAAATTTGTTGAACACTGAACGGAAATTATCAACAATTACTATTTAGGCCCGTAACAAGCAGGGGGAGAAGTAAGGCGACCTAGCCCCCTACCACCCAACCTTTTACAGATAAAAAAAGGAATAATATTAAAACAAGGAATGAGATGCTCGGAAATTTTAGATTAACCCCATACCCCCAGCTGCATTTGATTTGGTTACCCTTGCCCCCCCCATTAGGGTGTCCCAAACAATTTTTTTGAAGTTTTGAAATTCTTTGGTCTGACCCTCTTCAAATGATTCCATTTACTAAAAAGTGAAAATTCTAACTTATTCCAGATATTAATATAAAAAATAACTGTAAAGATTTTGTCATCAACACTTCTGTTGTCAACAGGGAATGCAGACATTTTAAATTATACTCACCCCTGCAAGTAATTAATCTTTATATTTGGCCTTTTATGAGAATAGGGCTTTTCTTCAATGTTCGTTCAGATATGTATTGTTCTAGTTGAATAGCTTAAAATGAAAAATCACAAACTTGAAAAAGTAGGGTTGCTTTCTAGTGAGTTTTCACGTTTCATAAAAGTTAAATTACACAATACAAAAATCTACATGCTACAGATGAATATCATGTTTACACATATGCTTCACCAGATCTGAATTTCTTGTAAAAGCAGAGTCACACACTACACAAGAATATGGTCTTTCTCCAGTGTGTGTTCGCATATGATACTTTAAAGTTGATTTTTGTGAAAAGGAAGAGCCACACACTTCACATGAATATGGCTTCTCTCCAGTGTGTGTTCGCATATGTCCCATCAAATTTGCCTTCCACGAAAAAGAAGAGCCACACACTTCACAAGAATATGGTTTTTCTCCAGTATGTGTACGCATATGATACTTCAAAGCCGATTTCATTGAAAAGGAGAAGCCACACACTTCACAAGAATGTGGTTTTACTCCAGTGTGTTTTCGCATATGTCCCACCAAATGTGCCTTCTGTAAAAATGAAGAATCACACATTTCACAAGAATATGGTTTTTCTCCAGTATGTGTACGCATATGATTCTTCAAAGTCGATTTCATTGAAAAGGAAGAGCGACACACTTCACAAGTATTCTCTCCAGTGTGTGGCTTCTCTCCAGTATGTGTTCGCATATGATACTTTAAAGTTGATTTCTGGGAAAAGGAAGAGCCACACACTTCACAAGAATATGGCTTCTCTCCAGTGTGTGTTCGCATATGTTCCATCAAATGTGCCTTCCTCGAAAAAGAAGAGCCACACACTTCACAAGAATATGGTTTTTCTCCAGTATGTGTACGCATATGATTCTTCAAAGTAAATTTCATTGAAAAGGAGGAGCCACACACTTCACAAATATGTGGCTTCTCTCCAGTGTGTGTTCGCATATGTAACACCAAATGTGACTTCCGTGAAAAAGAAGAGCCACACACTTCACAAGAATATAGTTTCTCTCCAGTGTGTGTTCGCATATGTATCACCAAATATGACGAACGTAAAAACGAAGAGCCACACACTTCACAAGTATGTGGCTTCACCCCAGTATGTGGCTTCTCACCAGTATGTGTTCGCATATGATACTTTACACTCGATTTCTGTGAAAAGGAAGAGCCACACACTTCACAAGAATATGGCTTCTCTCCAGTGTGTGTTCGCATATGTTCCATCAAATGTGCCTTCTGTGAAAATGAAGAGCCACATACTTCGCAAGAATATGGCTTTTCTCCAGTGTGTGTTCGCATATGTCCCACCAACTGTGCCTTCTGTGAAAACGAAGAGCCACACACTTCACAAGAATATGGTTTTTCTCCAGTATGTGTATGCATGTGATTCTTCAAAGTTGATTTCATAGAAAAGGAAGAGCCACACACTACACAAGTATGTGGCTTCTCTCCAGTGTGTGTTCGCATATGCTTTGTCAAATTTGATTTCCATTTGCACAAATAGCCACACACTTCACAAGAATGTGGCTTATCCCCAGTCTGAGTTTTTAAGTGTTTCTCTAAAGTTGAAGTATTAGTTTCAGAACAATTTTTTCTGGGTTGTTTTCCATATTTATTTTTTGAAGCCATGAAGAAACTCATGAAACATTCGAATTCACTAAATTATGTAAGATCTACAGTTTGTGATTGCACATATGCCACAAATCAGTGAGAAGGAAGAGTCTCAAGTATGATTTTACAAATCTTGCACTAAAATTGATGTTTGCATAAAAGATTGACACACTCCAAACATATAATTTCCCTCCAGTGTGTGTTAAAATATGTTCTACCAAATATGAGTTTGTAAAGAAGGAAGATACACACAGTTCACAAGATTTCACTCCAATTTACATCCACAAGTTTCACAATATTTTTCTGAGGAGTTTTCCATATTTTCTTTATTTCAGATCACCAAGAAAATGATGATCCATTCAAATTCACCAAATGTTTTTGAAGCTGGAACATCTGTAAAAAGAAAAAGAAATTAAACTTAAAATATGATTCAGTATTTCAAGAAATTAATGAGATTATATTAATTCCCTTTTTCTATAATAGGCTCATGTGCATCCAATTCTTTAATACACTCATTCCTTTCATTATAATTGTCACGGAGTGGCCTGACATATGTCGTTCGTTAGTAATCCTCTTGAGGGGTAGAGTTATATATTTTTTTTAAAAACATGGAAGACGGATTTTTTATGTTAAAAACTAAGTGCATGTGTTTTAAAATAAGAAATTAGTACAAAAAAGTTGATGTATACATGAGGAAATACAGTATTTTTTCAGTTTGGAGTGCGCCCCTAGGACCTTTGCACCCTTAGGTAACCGCCTAACATTGCTTTATGGATGAGCTGGCCCTGGATATATTATACCCCAAACATGAAAAAAAAGAAAAGAAGTTATTTATTCTTATTATTCATATCAAAATTTTTAATTGTTCTGCACAGTTTTGTTCAGTAATGATGAAACTATGTATTTCTAATTCGATCACATCCATAGGAAGAATACTTTACTTTTAGTAATTTTTTAAATTACAGAGTTTAATTTTTTTTTAATTTTCAAAAGTTCAGACAAAATGGTGGCAAATTTAAAATTCCACGTTGAATTTTTCAATTCTTTCTAGCAAAAACAAGAAAAACTTACAAACAACATTTTTAAAATAGGGTGTCAAAAGTCTCCAGAGATGCCTACAGTCTGGAAGAATTTTAAAAAAGTAATAAGTGGTCAATTATGTAGCTAAATTACATAGTTTCAGAACATGAGAAATAATTTTACTCTACCCTGGGCCATATCTCTTATTTATTTAAAATATTAATTTTTATTAAATCTTGTTAATTAAAAAGAGGGTTGTCGGGTACCTACTTGAAAATATTTCTACTAATACTTTTTTCACAAAGTAATCATTTCATTAAAAAAAAATCAGTAATCACTGAATAAATACCAAAAGTTTTATTAAATTTCATTAATTAGTTGAATTCCAGTAGATTTTTAAAAATGTAGTATATTTTCTAATTGAGTTTTTACGTGTTTTTGTTGACGAATAATAAAAAAAATAAACCCGTTTCTATAAAATGTATGAAAATAAGTTTTTCATTGAATTTTTCTCAAATTCTTCTTTTTTTTTATGATAGAAACTTCATGAAATTTGAACAAATCTTTAAATGGGATTGAATAGTTTCTTTTGGAAATAGGAGTCAAATTATCTTTTCTCCAAAAAGGCGGGATTGTTCGTGTCAACACGAAAACAATTAAACACAACAAGAAAATAAATAGAAAACTTAACGACAGAATTATTAAACAAATTTTCTTCAATTATTCAGGGTGGATTAAAACGATAAACAATAAACAATAAAGTGACTGAATGAATGTATAAAATATGAGTTAAGTACGATCGAATATTAAGCGGTCATCGAAAATAGTTTGTTACTATTTCTTCAAGTTAATTAGTAAAATAAAGCTTTAAATACTTACAAGATTATCCAATGTATAACCTATGGGGGTTTGTGTATTTGTGTTAGAACATTACAGATGGATTAGGATTTACTGTGATAATCTGTTCGATGCTTAATACAGTGTCGTTTGCCTCTCGTCCTATTTGGCCGAGTGCACTTTAGTACCTCACTGATTGAAGAGCGCCGTTAGAAAAGGAAGTTACATCAACTAAAAATGGTTTAGAAACATTTTATTTTAGTGTGAAAAAACAAAAACAATTTGTATATACAAGCACACATCGTGAGAATCATATTTACACCTTTGCGGTTGTGTAATAAACATCATAATTCTTCTGCATCTGTTAATAGCACTGCAATATTCCGCTAATCTATTCCAAAGTCCTACCAAAACTCTATTGCTAGAAAAAGAATTTTCATATATTGAATCTACTTCTATTTGCTTCTAAAGTATATGTGTGGCTTCTAAGTTGCTTGTACCCCCCTATAGTAAAAGATACATCAGTGTTTACTACTTTCAACCACACATAATCTTTAAAATTTATATTAAGTCTCCCTGGTCTCTCCTATTTTCTAACGATATTAACCCTAACAATTTTAGCCTATCGATATAACTCATACTTTTTAATTCCAGTACTAACTTAGTTGCTCGTCTTTGACATTTTCTAAAAGATGTGTTTATCTCTCTCTAAGTACAGTGACCAAGCCTGTGCACAGTACTTGAGGTGTGAACGGACATAAGACTTATATAGTATACGGAACGAGTCCTTGTCTATATATGAAAAGGTATGTTTAATCAGTCCTAGTACCCTGTTTGCCTTAGCCACAGCACTGGCAATATACTGGAGAATGAAAGTTTATCAGTTACTATGATACCGAGAGCCTTTTCATCATTTACAATATCTAGTATATTTCCGTTAATACAGGAATCGTAACACGGATTTCTGTTTCATACGTGTAACACCTTACATTTATCTTCATTAAAAGCTAATAACCATTCTCTTGACCATAGCATTAATTTATCTGGATCCTCCCGTACTCTTACTTGGCCAACCGGCGACAAGACTGGGTGCTACAATTTGGTATCATCGGCAAAGATTTTATAGATATTGTATCCAGTAGATAATTAATAAATATTAAAAAATAGTACGTATCCAAGCACTGATCCCTGTGGCACACCACTACTTACACACTTCTACTCAGATTTAAAACCATTCACACAGACTCTCCCGCAGGAAGTCTTCCAGCCAACAAGTTAGTTTGCCAGCTATGCCACATCTTTGCAGTTTGTAGATCAATCTACAATGAGGAACGGAGTTGAAGACTTTCTTGAAATCTAGGTATAACGCATCAAAAGGAACACCCTCATCATACAATTTAGTCCACTCTTGTAGTAAGTAGATTCGTTAGACGAGATCCCCCCCCTCTAAAGCCTTGTTATTCATCACCAATATACCCTTATTCTCGATGAATGAATTTCTTCATAAGTTTCTCACGGATCTTCCACACTTCCGAGGACAAACTCACCGGTCTATAATTACCAGTTACGACTTTGTTGCCCTTTTTAAATATAGGTGTGACATTCGTCATTTCCCATATTTCTGGAAGTTCACCCTTGTCTAAAGATTGCCTACAGTACAGTGGAAGATACAAAGCATCCGTAGATTCTTTGAGCACTCGTGGGTGAATCTCATCTGGACCCATTGCCTTATTTGGGTTTATATTGGTTAACAACCTTTTTACGTCTGTAGGTGTGCAGAAAATATTTTCGAGGATAGAATCTCCTACCCGTCCACTACATTCAAACGGATCTGCCACACCATCGCCGTAGATACGATGCATGAAGTCATTAAACCTGATTTCACGTTCATCATCTTCCTCAACAAATACAGATTGAAAGAAACGATTTAGTTCCTTTGCTATTTCGTAGTCATCATTTGTATCACGACCTTTATCCGTTTGATTAAGTTTAGAGATTGTTCCTCTCGATGTTGTCTTACTGTTTACATACATGAAGAAAGCCTTCGGATCTTACACAAATTGGATTTAAACTTGTATGGAAGTTCCAAGTTATTATACTATGCTCTGCTTTACCAATAGGACACAATACATCGACGCCACTAACACCCAGTTCACTAGAAGTGATGACTAGATCGAGACAACTCGTCATGTCACGACCTCTCTGACGAGTCGGTTTCTCAACGTGCTGTGTAAAATATAAGTCGCACAATTTATCATAGAATCTATGCAAAAACGAATTCTCAGTATCCCTTACTATACAGTTTTCCAAATCTATGCTCGGCAAGAGGAAATCTCCATTCATTAATATTTTGCCTTTACACATTTTGCTAGCAATTTCAAACTGGTCTAACATTATACTCTATGCTTGCATCTCCTTATCTATATACAACGCCAAGCAGATCGTCATTTCTCGTAATGTTTTTCATCCAAAGCCATAGCGTATCCTTAACATTCAAGTCATTTATCTCCCTACATAATTCTACCTCAATATGATCCTTTACCAGTAATATTACACCACCTCTAACTTTGGTCGTCTCTTTCCTATACATCTTAAAACCAGGTACATTCACAATACATGTATAACAGCCTTACAGCCTACTTGGTCCGTAATGGCTCCATGCCATGAAATACGAAACTAAGGACTTCTATTTTTCGGTGACGTCACTGGCTGGCTGCTGCTGGTCGTCGCTACTACAAGTACCAGGCGCTAACGCCCCAACATTACCTCACTTTTCGGCGACACCCCATCGTAAGTCAGTGTGTAAAGCGTACACACGTTAAACCTTTTATTTCAGCTTACTTCTTTGTACCAGTTTCCTCACTATCCCCTTCCGGCGACCACTTTCTACTTTTAGCCAGCGACCTCTTTGACTCCAGTTGCCTTAGCCAATTAATCTTTTCGGTGAATATTACATGTCTGTCTCAACTTCGCCTCGGTTATCTTTTAAGACAAACCTTTCGTCTCGCTACCTTTCCATTCCTCTTTCTCCGCAAGCTAATTCTCCTGTATTTTGCGCCGAGAGCAAGTTGTGTTCTGTCAACAGTGCGATCGAAAACAAACACATCTCTCGCCTCAACTGACAAACATGCGTGCAAACTCCATCCGTACCGTGATTAACCTCACAGTTAGCTTCTCTTAGTCGCCTAGGGATCAGACCTCATCTCTACCAACTAGTACATACCGATCTCCCCATTCTTACTAAGCTTAACTTCTCTCACCACGGTCGTTCGAATACGCATGCTTTTTCCATATCTTTATGTCCGGCCTTTTTCCTTTAATCGACATGTCTTTGTATCTCCCTTTTTAAAATTAAATGAACATTTCATTTGTAACCTACAAATGTACATCGTTGTTTTCTTCCTACACGGCTCTCGTGTCTTTGTTTGTATTTCCGCGCCAAGACCTTCCTTCCTCAACAGCTCCTGGACCGATTGACCAATCAAAAGGCTCCATTTGCGTCACGTGGATTGTTACATGACAGCGACTCTAGCACAATGGCGGACGACCCCAGAACTCCTTCTCAAGCAGCAACGCGTGTTCCAGAATAGAAGTCCTTCTCAGGACTAAAGTCTCTCCTTCTACACCATGGTGTATAAATATATAACGGCCCTTCTCAGGGCCAAACAACAAAGTCCCCCCTTCCACTTTAATGCACTCAGCCCTTTTAAGGGCTAAACCATAAAGTCTCACATCCTACATCCAGCAACCATCACACCAGCGTATCAACCCGTCCTTCAAACTGGCGACCCCGACGTGATAGTGATATGCAAACATTGTGAACTGTGTACCGCAAACCATGTGATGAATTCTACGAAAATTTGAACACTTCAAAAACACAACAAAACTTTTTTCAACGATGAACTAATTTGACTTTTCAGGCAAATTTTTGCCAAAATTTCTTATGCTTGTACGATTGATGTTTTTACGTCATTTTGTATCAATGATTATCTGTTTTTCTTCTCTCTACACATTCCGGTTTCGATTTCTTGTAATGGCTGCTTCCTGCCATTCTTTAAGATATGACTATCTTTCTAAAGCGAGAGTCCTGTAACAGCCTTACAGCTTACTTGGTCCTACATCCAACAACAATCACACCAGCGTACCAACCCGTCCTTAAAACATGTTACCCTTTAACCAAGTTCCAAATATGTTCTTTAACACGCAGTCTAAATTCGTCAATTTTCTTCAATAGACTCTCAAAGTTCGTAGCCACGCATTTAATAGTGTCAGTTCCGGATTCAGTCAATGTCATCATCAACTTACCCGTTTGGTCTCCAGACTTTCTTTCTATTTCCCTCGTATTACCTCCTCGTTTTTTGTCTGGGGACTACTCCGTTTTACTGATCGTTCTTTTCGCTCCATCCAGACGTTATGTTAATAAAAAAAATTACTTTTAGAATTCACAAATATTTAAAATCTTCTGAATGATATTTTAAGTTTCCACATTTTACAAGAAAGATAAATGTAAAACAAATAATTGGTGAAACTCTTTTTAACTTTCCAATTCCTTTATTTAAAAAAATAAATAAAATATATACATTTCAAGTGTTTTTAAAGCTCAATTTTTAGGTTGATATATATTTCGGCCTTTTTCAGGAGTATGTTGCATTCGGTGTGTCTTAAAAGATCAGTATATTACTGTTATTTTAAAAATTCGAACTTCAAATTATTTTTCTTGTTAAGAATTGTAGAAAATTTTGACCCTGCTTTATTGAATTTCCTGCATTGTACACAATTAAATATGGTACATCTCTTACATTGTTTTATTTGCACTCGTTGAGTTTTCCCACCAGCAGTGAATTTCACTGGAAATCAAGTGACAGCAAGCCTCCAGGACTCAACTCAGTATTCTAGTCTCAGTTCTTCTAGTTCCGCTAACATCTTTGCGACTGTTCCCAGGCACCACTGTCACCTTCATGTTCCACAACTTCTCCAACTCCCTGGCAAAGTCTAAAATCTATCCAACTTTTCACTGTATATTTTGGTGAATTGCTTAAATTTGAAACTTCTTGAGCCACCTCCAAAATGTATCATTTTTCAGAAATATTTATGGTAGAAAGAAACTTTGAGGCATCAAACAAAATAATTTCTGAAAAAAGAATTCACTCCTACATTTTTGAGAGAGACACATTCACATCACTCTTACTGGAATAATATCCAAATGAGGCATACATCAGCCTAACAGACAAACTAATTAATCTTTATATTTCGTCGCATTGGATCAAAAAAGCCTTATATCCACATTTTGGAAAAATAACATTTTTATAAATGTTACATTGGTTTCTTACTTCAAAACAGCCTAATGTCCAAATACACTCATGAAAAGGCTATCATATCTAGAGATATTGGCTTTAACTTAAGGTAAATCAAATACAGAAACTTGCGTTAAAAAGGTCTTAACTCCAAATGCCTCGCATATCCCTGAAGATAGTATATGGTATAAATATAAAGAGTGCAAAATTACCAAAAAAACATTGTTACAGTCACCGTTTCTGTTTTTTCTGCCATCAAAATATAACTGTTCATATCTCAAAACCATAAAAATGGACCTAACGCCTTTTTGATCCAATGCAATGATATACAGGAATATCTTGACAAAGAAATTAATCTTTATATTTGGTCTTTTATAAGAATAGGGCTGTTCTTCATTGTTCGTTCTAGTTGAATAGCTTAAAATGAAAAATCACAAACTTGAAAAAGTAGGGTTTTCACATGTTTCATAAAAGTTAACTTACACAATACGAAAATCTACATGCTACAGATGAATATCATTTCATTCAAGGGTGTGTACACATATGCCTCACCAGTACTGATTTTCTTGTAAAAGCAGAGCCACACACTTCACAAGAATATGGTTTTTCTCCAGTATGTGTACGCATATGATACTTCAAAGTTGATATCTGTGAAAAGGAAGAGCCACACACTTCACAAGTATGTGGCTTCTCTCCAGTGTGAGTTCGTATATGTACCACCAAATGTGACTTCCGTGAAAAAGAAGAGCCACACACTTCACAAGAATATGGCTTCTCTCCAGTGTGTGTTCGCATATGTTCCATCAAATGTAACTTCTGAGAATAGCAAGAGCTACACACTTCACAAGAATGTGGTTTTTCTCCAGTATGTGTACGCATATGATTCTTCAAAGTCGATTTCTGTGAAAAGGAAGAGCCACATACTTCACAAGAATATGGCTTCTCTCCAGTGTGTGTGCGCATATGATCTATCAAATGTGCTTTCCGTAGAAATGAAGAGCCACAAACTTCACAAGAATATGGCTTCTCTCCAGTGTGTGTTCGCATATGTTCCATCAAATGTGCCTTCTGTGAAAAGGAAGAGCCACACACTTCACAAGAATATGGCTTCTCTCCAGTGTGTGTTCGCTTATGCTTTGTCAAATCTGATTTCCATTTGCACAAATAGCCACACACTTCACAGGAATATAGTTTATCCCCAGTTTGGGTTTTTAAGTGTTTCTCTAAAGTTGAAGTAGTTTCAGAACAATTTCTTCTGGGTTGTTTTCCATATTTATTTTTTGAATCCATGAAGAAACTCATGAAACATTCGAATTCACCAAATTATGTAAGATATACACAGTTTGTGATTGTACATATGCCACAAATCAGTGAGAAGGAAGAGTCTCAAGTATTTTACAAATCTTGCACTAAAATTGATGTTTGCATACAAGATTGACACACTCCAAACATATAATTTCCCTCCAGTGCGTGTTAAAATATGTTCTACCAAATATGAGTTTATAAAGAAGTAAGACACACACAGTTCACAAGATTTCTCTCCAATTTACATCCACAAGTTTCACAATATTTTTCTGAGGAGTTTTCCATATTTTTGTTTATTTCAGATCACCAAGAAAATGATGATCCATTCATATTCACCAAATGTTTTTGAACCTGGACAATCTGTAAAACGAAAAGAAATTAAACTTAAAATGATACAGTATTTCAAGAAATTAATGCGATTATATTAATTTACCTTTTCTATAATAGGCTTATGTTCATCCAATTTTTTAATACACTTATTCCTTTCATTATAATTGTCACGGAGTGGCCTGACATATGTCATTCGTTAGCAAACATTTTGAGGGATAAAATTATATTTTAAAAAACAAACGAGTTGGAAGATGGATGTGCAAGTGTGGAAACCAAAATTGCAAAGGAAAACAATGAACAGACATTCAAAAAGAGAGAACAAAGCCATGTAAATTTGTGATAGAACACCCAATTGGTTTATATAACACAAAAAAACTACTGGAAATGAATATTTCTTCAATACCCACAGCAACAGTACACGTTTCATTTTTTTTTAAAAGTTCTTCATACATGGTAAATCACTGATTTTCCACGGAATAGCATTCAAGTCTTTTCCATACATCTGCTTTGTTCCATCTCCTATTATCTCTTGTCTTGTTCTTTGCGACAATTTGAAATTAAAGGGGGCACAACTCATACAATAATCGGAGTTGCCTCCCCTCTATTACAATGATATACACAATAACGTTCTTCAAGATTTAAGTCATCTTTCATACCTTCATATGAAAAAAATAGACATTTCTTTCATTGTATATACATTAATAAAACAGCAAAAAACACTTATAAAGGCAATAAAGTTAACTGTGTCTAAATGTATTTCAGTTTCTTTTAACTCAAAATTATCTTCATATTTTTTATTCAGTGAGAAAAACTGGAAAATTAGCTCTTTTAAAAGCTAAGAAAATCAGTTTTGTCCTGCGTGAAGAACTGAATTATCATTCATTTTCCCCAAACATACAACAATCATATCAATTCGACTTCAGCAGCAATGTCTACACCAAACAAAAAAAAAAAAAGCAAAATTTGCAAATAAAATCATAAAGAAATATTGCGATATGCCAATAACTCTAAGTACTTGATTGTTTCTGTTATCAAATCACATATCACCAAAATAGGCTCTGTGATGAAACCGAGAACATTTATTGATGTTTACAATGATTTGTGTAGTGAATAACATATTTGCATTTCTCAACTTTAAGCCATATCTAGGTGCTCCTCACTATGACTTTGCCTTCAGACAAACATCTCAAACATTTGTTAATCAGTGAGAAAAAAACGATTTCTTTTTCATGTTGTGGTATAAAATGAGAAACCACACTCACCAGAATCAATGAAAGAAAAAGGTTTATCAGAAGTAAAAAAAAGAACTCTTGGTTGTTAGGGAAGCAATTATAAAAGAGTCTTCATTCATAAAAAGATTCTTGATATAAAAATAACAGCAGTGCTTTCTAATTATATCAAACCCATCAATTAGAGAATATACTTATTTTACTCAAATTCTATTGTTTAATACTTTGTCAACATTGATAATTGTGCATGAAATTTTAATTGATTTTGATTTACAACTAACCCTGGAACAGCAGTCTAGTGAAGATTTTGAAAAGAAAAGCATTAAATGCTAGTATCTATAACTAATTCTTTTTTAAAATATGGATTTCTGAGCAATTATAGACTGTGTTTACATTTATGATTGAAAAAAATATTGATTCTGCCAGAATTGATGGATCTGTCATCAGAAAGAATGAAGTTGGGTTTGAAATTCTTTCAAAAATAGAATTAACCACAGAGAAACTTGATTCAAAGAAAATTAGATTTGGGAAAATATTGCTTACTTTCCACAGAAAACTTGGTGAAAAATACATTATTCACCAGGGGCATTGTTTATGTGTGAACACAGTTCAAAGGTCAAGTAATAGAGTTTCTATTCTCCCTATACCATATCTACTGTTAAGGCGTGTTTGTTTCAAATTCTTTAATGGATGACAGGAAATGTCAATACCTAATCAAATACTTTTTCAACACTGATAAATCAAAGGGGAGGTAAATCACATTTCTGAATTACGCAGAACCATTCTTGGCAACAGCACAGTCTCATCTAAATTTGTATAACTTTAAATTTATTGATAAGTAAAACACTGTTCTTTCTGAATAACAATGTTTCAGAAGCATGCAAGTAGCATAAACATTAATAATTTAATGACAAAATTTTTATAAATCCATAAAAATATTTTCCAGCAGATATTTTTTTTTGTAAAAACCAAAATAATTTTTAAAATGCAGTGTACAGTTTTTGGTTTTACAAAAAAAAATATCTGCTAGCAATGAAAAACTTTCCAAACAGAAAATATTTAATATTACTGCATTTCTCATTAATACTTTTGAATAAAATGTCAACGGATTTAATTTATCTGGGGACCTATCTTTATAGAAATGTCAATATTTTTGGCATCCAAAAGATATTTTATTGAGACTTCATAAATTAAAAGACTTAAAAAAAAGAGATTTCCCCAAAAAGTCAAAATCATATAAAACGTAATTTTACCATCGAAATCCTAGTGTTATTAGTAAAGAGAAAGATTGGTGAAAATTATGAGATAAAAATTATTTGTGTACATAATTATAGAAGTGGAGATACTTTTGAATATAGATAGTATAAATGTTGTGACAATATAAAGAAAATGACTGCAGTAGTCATTTAAGCTGTAAAATTTCCCTATTTTTCATGCCCCAAAACACCTAGATTTTTTTTTAAATACAAAAATTCAACTACTTATTGCATTTTAATAAAATATTCAGTACTTATGTAATAAAGGACAAAATTTTAAATAAGTTTCTACTCCAAATTTCGGAAATATTTTTTTTTCATTGTACCCCACCACATTTAAATCATTTGATTTATAATCTTGCCCCACTCAGGAATTTTATACATATGGGTCATTCCGTGTCAAGTGGACCAGTGGTCC
>VCCN01006885.1:571557-587583 GCA_006491835.1 Architeuthis dux | reverse complement strand
CTTTTCACTTAGGATGTTCCATGTGTTTGCCACTCTTGCCAAGAGGACATTTTTTCTAACAATGGTGGAGGTCTGAATTTGTAGTTTATGGCTGTGTCCTCTGGTTTTACTGCACATAGATGAAGTCAGCATTTTCTTATCAGGGCATTTTGAGCAATGAAAAATCAGGGAAAATCAACAACAATGCACTCCAGTCAAAGGGGAATGTCATGCTGACGTTGTAATAAATGACAGACGGTATCAGAACACTCGTTTGGAGGTAATTGAAAATCTCTGTGGAGATATTATTCTTAGTCTTAATTTTCAGAAACAGCATATGGCCATTACCATTTTGTATGGGGGGCCTGAACCTTAACGATTCTCAAACTAAAATTTGCAGTTTGGCTGCAGCAAGTTTGGATGTGCCACAACTAATTGCAAGCATGAAGCCAAATGTGAAACTCATTGTTACTAAATCTCGGGGGTACAGTATTCCTGATCAGCAGTTTATTGCTCAAGAAATTGAACAGCAGTAGGAATTATTGAGCCGAGTTCATCTTCCTGGAGAGCACAAGTTGTCATTGTGAAGGATGAGCTTGACCAACATAAAAAACGTATGTGTGTGTATGGAGGGTCTAGCTTGTTGCTGGCACCCGGAATTTGTTGTGAAAAGAAGCTGAATCTATTGTATGAGAATTGGGCCTTCTTGTGGAGGGTAATTATTTTGTGGCGCGCCGGCGTGAATGCTTTATATTTCTCCATAATACTGGTGGTAATAAGTGGATTGAAATTGACTCCATTTGGTTAGCGATCAATGGCTGGAAAAGGAGTTAACGAGAGACGGACGAAAGACAAAGGGCAATTTTGAAAGAGACAAGCATTTTTATTTATTTATTTAAGGGTTGAAATTTAGTTTGTGTGTGTGAGTGCATATTTAAAAGTCCATTGTCTGAGCTTGTGTTTGTAAATGTGTAAGAGTCCTTTGTTCGGACCTATTTGTTTTGCATATAAAATAGTTCACAGTGATATTAAAATGTGTCTGTAAAGGAGTATTTGTTTTGTGTATTAAAGAGTTCAGATATAATAAAAATGTATGCATACCCATTACTGAAAATTGAAACCCTTGTAAACAATCTGACAAGCTATCACATTTTCTCAACATTTTATCTAAAGAGTGCCTACCATCAAATGTCATTGTGCCATGATGACAAACCATTTGCTGCTTTTGAGGCTAATGGACATCTATACCAATTTACAAGAATAACATTTGGTGTCAATAATGGTGTGGCAATTTTTCAGCATGCTATTGACCAATCTGTTGATGAGGAGAACCTCCTTAACACCTTCCCTTACCTAGATAACATTACTATTGCAGGAACAGACAAAGCGGAACCTGATAAATGTGTAAAAACATTCCTTGAAGTGACTCAACATCGGCACCTCAATTTGAATGAGTCAAAATCTGTATATTCAGTGGACAAAATATCGGTGCTTGGTTTTGAGATTTATGAGAGATTGATTGAGCCAGACAAATCTCGGTTGCAGCCACTTCTCGATCTCGAGATACCCACAAATATGGCAGCTCTGAAGTGAGTTTTGGGCATGTTTGCATATTATACAAAATGGATTCTTCGTTTCATGGATCATACCACGCCTCTAATCAAAGCAAAACGTTTCCTATTAAATACCGAAGCTGGTGAGGCTTTCAACAGTTGCTTTAGAGTGCTGCATTACACTGTCTAGATCTGAATTCCAAGCCATATGTGGTAGAATGCGATGACTTTACCATTGGAAATTCAAAAAGTCATCTAGAGTAATCTCCTCTTAGTTCCCACATTGAACACTCTAAAGTCATATAGAGTAATCTCTTAGTTTCCACAATGCAATATCCCCAAAATGGCGGCTGTAAGTGGTTTTGCTTTCTTGTTATAATCTACCTTTAATCTGTTGTAATTTGATGTCAAATTAAAGTGAAATAAAGCCATTGTTTATCGTAAATACCTTGTTCATTTTTATAAGAGAGCTCATTCAAGATCAGAGACAAAATTACATTTTTATGCTAAAATCAGTTGACAGAATTGATGTGGTATGGAATAGATACTTTGAGAACAGCTTGAAATATGGTGTACTAAACTTGGTAGTCTAAAAAGCAAAGTCTTGCTGATGTCCCATGCACTATCGGGGTGTGACTTTATGTCATTCTTTCATGGAAAAGGAAAAAAATCAGTATAGGAAGCCTGGGAGGTATATGACCCACTTACAGATGCATTCCTACCACTCTCTAAAATGCTAAATGATGTGAGTCTGTGCTGCATGAGATTGGAAGATTTGTTGTTGTCATGTACAGTAAAACATGTTCCTTGAGTACAGTGAATGAAGCTAGGAAAAAGATATTTGGCCATGGATCACATATCATTGAAAATATTCTACCAATTCAAACAGCATTTGTGCTATGTATCAGGCTGGATATTTATGGTGCCAAAGCCTTATTGTCCAGCCAGTCCTCCCTGACTCATCCAATTGGGGCTGGGTATACAGTGACTCAACATGGTGACTACACTGGACCAACCTCCCTGAAATGAACTAATCCGATGTGGCTGCAAAATCGCATGCAGAGGCCGCTGTAAGTGCAACGATGCTCAGTTACAATACACTGAGCTTTGCCTCTGCCAAGGAGCTTGCTGATGTATGAGGAAATGGATCATATATGTAAACATGTCAAGATGAAAATGCAAAGTTATGATAAAATAAAATATTTTGAGCCAATGATTTGGCCATAAACCACGTGATCACTTGTCTCCTTCTCTTGCTGAATTCAGTACATGGGTGTACGAGGCAAAACAGTAACATTTCGAGCAAATCAGTGTAATTTAGGCAAAACCATGGAAATTTCAGGCAAATTAAATCCTCTGGCCCCCTAAAGAGTTCCCATACATCTATGATTCAACATATTTTAAAATAGTTTACTTCCAAATTTAATGCTTTTGTCATAAATTGCATGATTTTTCTCTTATCTAGTAGATTATATTTGGCATTTTCTATTGATCTCTTATATCTATCAAGACATTGTGATCTTTAAAAAAAGATTTGAATGGTAAAGTCACTTAAAATTATCCATCGGTAACAAAAAAAACAAGGAATTAAAAGTGTAACAGAACTGTTGACTTCAACAAAAAGGATAGTTTGACTCATTTCTCCCAGGCAAGGATAAATTGTCAATTGTCAGCCTTAAGGATCCTGGTGCACCGGGCAAGCTGAACTTCGGTGCCCTTTAACGCATAGAACTATCTTGTTTATTTATGTTTTACAATGAGAAAAATAAAAATATAGGAATAAAAAGTTTATCACAATAATCAGTTCTGACAAAGCAATTCCTTTATGACCTCACATCACCCCCACTAATCTTCACTCCCAGGCCTCAGCTATTGTGAGCACTCTATCTCACCAAACTAGCAAAGCCTGACTGAGCTTGTTGTCAGTTATGAGAATGTGCTTTGCCAATTGTTTCACAACAGAAATTATTTAACTGTCAGATATTCCTGAAAAATATGAGGGAATTCTCTATTATTGACTGTTTTTATTTTGTTTAACCCCCCCACCCTTTGTAATGTCCTACTATCTCAGAAACATGACAAACCCCCGCACTAGAAAAAAAGGTTTACAATACTTTATTTAATAAAAAAAAAAAATAATCGTCTTACTAAAACTCAGTTATTGCTGTGCCACCTTAGTATGAAAGTTAAAAAAAAAAAAGAAAAGATGATCGGTCAAATCAGTCCTTATGATGTGATGCATTTTTGACAGGTTTATGATTATTTGTGAAATTTATAACTAAGCAAAGAAATCTACATTGGATGGGTCTCTTGTTTGAAAATCAATGATTCAGCCAATCTATTCTACAGCATTCTTCAGGTGCTCAATCCGTAAGGAAAAAGATGGGTCTCCTGTTTGAAAATATGGTGACAAATATACTGAAGGAACATGTTCCACACCTCAGCAAACTGATTGATTCCATATTTTTTATGAGGATGCTCTCCAATGCTTTCTTTGCTAAGCAATGGCTATGTTGAGATATTTATCTGATTGTCTAGTGTATGCCGCTTTCTCACCCTACAGTAATTTTCCATTTCTATCATTTGGACATCAATCCAGTGAGTGTAATGTGAAGATTTCTCTGTCTATACCTATGTTTACAGAAATCACTGCCCAGTTTCTATTGAGTGACTGTTTTATTGTAATCAAATAAAAAGCTTTTACATGCAACCTTCAAGAAAAATGAAATGAAAATCATTGAAATAGTCCATTTTCTTTGTATTTAGAAAATATACTCAAAATGTGAAAGACATATTTTTTAGTTAACAGTTTCTTGTATTTGCAGGTTGAATAAACATATGGAAAAAAATTAAGCTTAAAATAAAAATAAGCTTTCTGTTCTTTTAATTCTTAATCAATGTATCTATTGGACATAGAATGAAATATTATAGATTTCATTTCAGGAAAAATACAATTAACATCATGTTGAAAATTGTCTACGTCCATAATCCAGTCTTGTAATACTTGTGAAAATTGGTTGTATTGCAAGAAAGACTGTGTGTTTTAATGTGATCTAGTCTTTTTTGTTGATTATATAATAATAATACAGAAGAAAATGTGCTGACCTACTAGAGGTTTATAGAATCCGGAGCAACATACAGAGTGGATACTGATGTTCATTGCTTAAAATGCCCTGATAAGAAAATGCTGACTTCATCTATGTGCAGTAAAATCAGACGACACAGCCATAAACTACAAATTCAGACCTCCACTGGTGTTAGAAAAAAAATTTCCTCTCAGCAAGAGTGACAAACGCATGGCAGAGCCTAAGTGAAGAGTCAGTCACATCCGAGAATATCAATGTTTAAAAAATAATCTCTGTTCTGATATCGGATATACCAAATTTAACTACCATTTTTCTTATTAGTTTAAACCTAGCCCAAATACACTGAAGCTGGCTTAATGACACAATTAATTGCTGTAAAAAAAAAAAAAAAGCCTATTTCAAATATATTAATAATAATTTAAAAAAACAGGTGTGTTTGTTAGTAATATATTAAGTGTATTTCAATGACCGTTATGCAGCTTATTTATGAAGAAATTCATACAGGTATGCAAGAATTTCATCAACACGTGGGCACAAAATTGAGAGCCCCCGTCTGTTCTGCATACGAGTTTGTTTTGACTGGTGAAATCCTTGATCAAGTTAGCGGGAGAGTTGCAAAAAATACTCAACAGTCTTGGCATCAAGTCCTAAATGTTTTTTTAGTACCAACAAAACTAGTAAATACAGCATGTTTAGAGTGAAATTTTGTCCAGTCTTTTGACAAAGATTTTGGTGGTTTGATGTCTGATAAAGTTACTAGTGTGCACTGAAGAAATAGATAAATTGTTCTGGTTATCATCTCTGAGCCCATCAGACCCTAATTCATTGTTGATTAAGTATCCAGTCGTCATTTCAAAGGAAAAAGATTGATGAAAAAAAAAAATTGACAGCAACCAAAATGGGAAATAACTAGCTAAACAATAGAGAGCAATAAATTCTTTTTTAACAAAGGTATAATTTTGTGCGTATCAGGATTTTAGGGCATGCGTTTTGGGATGTTAAAGATTCTTTTATTACAATATGGGTTTTAAAAGTAGTGATGTGCTTTAATACTGCTGAAATGTTTCAGATGTAAGGATTTGGTTGCTAAAAATATAACAATACAAAAAGTGTAGAAATAAATAGGAAAATCCTTCATCTAATGATAATGTAAATGCAGAATTTGTTTTTATTCATTATATATTTCGGATTGCACAAAAGAACCAAAAAACAGATGAGAAGATGAATAAGAATGAAACAGAAATAACTTTAACCTACAGACTTTTATTTGGATATAAAACTGTACAGCTTCTAATATCCAAGATGCAAAACAAAATTCTGAAAGTAAGATCCAATAGAAATTATATTCCATCAGCAGTAAATTCTTAACAGGAAGTTTTTTTTACCGCATTGATAAATAATGCAAATGCCTCAATCAAAGAAACACAATACTGAATCATATAAAACAAAATGACCATGAATAGCAGATGTGTAGAGAAGTTAAAATTACATTTTTTTAAAGCAATCCAATTCATTCAGAAATGATAATTACAATATATATGCTAAAATAGCAAATGATTTTTAGCTAATTTCTAATGTGGTTTTCTCAAACCTGAACATGCATACCCACAAACATACAGTTTCTCTTCAGTGTGTTCATTTGTTCACTTTAAAGCTAAATTGACTGAGCACAAATAACACAAGAATATGGTTTCTCTCTGACACAAAATAAATATGTTTATCTTTACTATGGTGATGTGTTTGATGTGTCATGTCTTTGGCATCATTGTTAACCCTTTCAAACTGTAAACCCAATATTTGGAGCTGCATCCTATTTTACTATACACCCTAAGCCCATTTGATAAAACTCTGACACCCCCAAGAAATACATTTGACTTATATGGCAAACAAACCAGAGAAAAACATTTTAGTCAATGAACACTTTAAAAAAAAATTAATTTGAGCTTCAGGAGCTTATATACATGGGCTAATGGTTGAAAGGATTAATGCAACTATAAAAAAAAATGGAATAAATGAAAAACATTGAAATAATCCATTATCATTGTTTAAAATCAATATATTCAAAGAGTGAAAGCCTTATTTATTATTTTCTCATATTTGCAGGTTTAGTAAGAATTTGAAGAAAAATTCAAGCTTAAAATGAGATTAAACTTTATGTCCTCTCACTTTTTAATCATTGTATCCATTAGAAAAAGAATAACATTTCCCCAATCAAATGTTATAGACTCAATTTCATGGATTTAGAGACTTATCAACAAAATATATTTAAACCTATTTTAAGAAACAAAACTGCTATGTAGAAATAAGTAGTAAAATGTACATCATAATGAAAATGATCAAATGTCAGATACATAACACAAAATGAAAGAAGAGCCATAAAACTATGAGCAAAGATGAATGCAACAACAGATATAACTTTATTCCAAAGTCTTTTATCTGAATGAACAGGTTCTCATATCCAATATGCCAAAACATTCTGGAAATAAGATCCAATAGAAATTATATTCCATCAGCAGTAAATTCTGAACAGGAAGTATTTTGCTTTAACCACATCAATAAATAATGCAAATGTTTCAATCATAGAAACACTTTGAATTTTCAAAAGTGAAAATCAATACTGAATCATAAAACAAAATGACCATGAATAGCAGATGTGTAGAGAAGTTAAAATTGCATTTTTTTAAAGCAAAGAAATTCTATTTGTTAGATGATTTTATCTGCATTGCACATCAGAGTACAATTGAAATAACAGAATGCAAACACAACTTAGTAAAACTATACTTTTGAACATTTGTGAATATACAAGCTCAAATAGCTTAGCATTAATTCACACACGCATATACACAGGGGGAGAGAAACGATATTCTTGTGGCACTTGTTCAGATGCATACTCTTACTACACAAAAACTAGAATTTACTGAAAAGGAAGAGCCATATATTTTACAAGTATATGCCTTCTCTCTAGTGAGTGTTTGCATTATGCTGGCTTCTTTTAGTGTTCAGGAAAAGGAAGATCTACATGCAACAGATAAATATCATTTCTTCCCAGCATGTAATTTTGTATGTCTTAGCAAACTTGATTTGTATGCAAAGGAAGAACCACACACTTCACAAGAATATGGCTTTGCACTAGTGTGTATTTGCATATGTACCACTAAGCCTGTCTTATGTGAAAAGGAAGCGCTACACATTTCACAAGAATATGGTTTCTCTCCAGTGTGTGTTAGCATATGTCGGCTCAAATTTGAGTTATCTGAAAAGGAAGTGCCACACACTTCACAAGAATATGGTACTTCTCCGGTATGTGTTCGCATATGTAGGTTCAAGCTGGACTTCTGTGAAAAAGAAGAGCCACACACTTCACAAGCATATGGTTTCTCTCCAGTATGTGTTAGCATATGTCGGTTCAAACTTGACTTCTGTGAAAAAGAAGAGCCACACACTTCACAAGAATATGGTTTCTCTCCAGTATGTTTTCGCTTGTGTCCTCTCAAATTTGACTCCTGTGAAAAGGAAGAACCACACACTTCACAAGAAAAGGGTTTCTCTCCAGTATGTGTTCGCATATGTCGGGTCAAACTTGACTTCTCTGAAAAGGAACAGCCACACAGGTCACAATAATATGGTTTCTCTCCAGTGTGTGTTCGTATATGATTTACCAAATGTGCCTGCTGTACAAAGGAAGAGCCACACACTTCACAATAATATAATTTCTCTCCAGTGTGCGCTCGCATATGGTGATTGAAATGTGACTCCAGTGAAAAATGAGAGCCACACATATCACTAGAATAAGGTTTCGATTCAGTATGGAATTTTAAATGACTTGTTGAAATTGAATCATCAGACAATTCATATTCACAGGTTTCAGAACAATCCTTTTTTCCCGAGTAGTTTTCCATATTTTCTTTGTTCCAGGACACCAAGAAAATGCTGATGTAAATTCAAATTATTCTTCAAGCTGAATAATCTGTAAAAAATAAAAGAAAATTCAATTTAATTAAAAGATGATATGGCAATTAAAGATATTAAGCCACTCAAAAAATGAATATGCTAAAACATGCTGTGCAGTCCCATTAGACTTTGGTGGCCATAGCTCTTGCATGTCCTAGTGTTATGTGATGACAAACAGATGGACGAAAAGACATTTGGTTAATTATAGTAATCTTGAACTGACACTTGATCAGCCCTAAAAAGTGTGTTCGACCTAAGGAATGTTTGCCAAAAGCCTGACAAAATATTTCAAGTGTCTTAGTAGCAGATTTGTCAAGTTTCATCCAAAATTTGATGCAGATATGTTCTCACACAATGTCACAAAGCCTTGCATAATACAAGTAGATAGCATGAAGCCTGTTGGCAGACTGACTCAATAGGCTGGGTAGCAATGAGCATTAGCTGCGCTTTCATTTCTATCGAATGGTACAATCACAGCATGTAGAGTCCAGGAACTTTCTGATACCACCTTGTAGGTATGAAAAAATTCACACTGGAGAAAAAACCCAAACTTATATAAAAGTTAATTTTGACAAAATCTTTGTTCCATCAGTTAGAAGAGATATTGGAGAAAAATCTTATATAAAAATTATTTGTGCACACTCTATAGAATTAGAGATATTTGTGAAAAGTGACAGTGTGAAAAGTTGTTTGCCTGTAAACAAAAAATAATCGTAATAATTTGCATTAGTAAATTTTTGGCAAAAATACTCCAATATAAACAAAACTATCAAATTATTGGATTTTAATAAAATGTTTGCTACATATTTAGTAAAAGCCGAAAATTATTTTCCATCTGAAATTTCAGAGAAAAAATATTTTCATGTGATTACACACCCTCCCTCAATTAATTTGATGATTTATTTTATTCATGAAATTGTGCATTCATTGAATGTTTACACATTTTAAAGATAAGTCAATAGAGAAATAAATTCTGTTTACCTTTTTCAAAACTATGTACTGAAGCATCCATACATATGCCTTACTTTGGAATTTAAAAACTGGAAAATAAAAAAAATATATTTTGTCTTCTTGGCAAGTTTTTAGTTTTATTTGCTAACTTATATTGCTAAAGTGTAAAAATCATTTGACTCCAAGTTCAAGTGATAAGTATTTGTGGCTAGTTTGCTTATGTAGTTTCCTACATTAAAATTAGTGAATGAAATATTTTAGTGGTGGTCTAGACCAGGGATTGACAGGCCGTAGACCAAATCAGGCCTGCGGCCTCATTTCATTCAGCTGCTGACTTCATTGAATATGTGACATTTCATACGAGAATTTTTAATTTTCATTATGTGTCTTTGGTTAGCGGGGATGTGTTTCAGCATTTGGCATAAACTATTTATGTGAAAAAACTTTCAAAGATGAAGTATATTTAATCTGTTTATTGGTCAGTGTTATTTGATTTCCACTTGTAGTCAGTTTTGATTAAAGGAACCACAAAATTTTAACCCCCAAAAAGAATTTCATAGCTCTCATTGATTGATAGTACAAGGAAGTTTAATTAGGTCTATACTCCTATAATGAAAAACATTAATTTAAAAAACAACCTGTTTCCATAGCTTTGTATGATCATTGCTTCAATTTCTATTCGCCCTCGTCTGCAAGTCATAAAAGAATTTCTAATCTGGCCCGCCCCAGGTCTAGACAATGAAACACCCGACTTTTCTAATGGGTCCATACGAAGAACATTTCATAGTCAAATGGTTTACCAACCCTCGTCCGATTAGTAATTTCAGTCAAAGATTGTTTCATAAGAAAATAAATTTGACTAAACTCACATTGTGAAAAATAGAACTACATAAATTTTATATATATTTAACAATTTTGAACCCAGATACCCGATGAAAAGCAAAAGTCCCCTAAAAAAAAAATATGGGAACATGTTCCCCCTCCCTAAAAACATATGGGAACACCATCTGCACACATTCCCACAGCACTACACCACTGGACTTAAGTTATATAAAATAAAAAGTATTCGTGTTAGTTTTTTAAATGAATGTCATCAAATTTTGAAAAGTATTCTAAAATCTTGAAATTTCATTAAATAATAATGTTGTTTTATGTAATGATCTACTGATGTAAGAATCAACCAACAATAGTCCACCATATATTCAAAAGAATTAAGTATTTTTGTTGATTATATACAAATGTTATGCAATTACCATATATGGAAACCTCTTTACACAATAAATTATCTATTTAAAAATCTCTTCAAAAAGTAAAGTCATCATCAGTTGATATGAAAAATAGTTTCATGATTGCTAAACTGAACTATGAAAAACGAATTTCCTACTCTGCTTCAAAAAATAAATAAAAAATACATTTTTTTGACAATAGGGGTGTTTTACCCAGGAGGTGTATAAAGTTGACTTACAGAGAGTATGGAAGAATCAAATGCAAAATTAAAGGGGAAGAAAATCTTTTAAAAAAGGGGGAAGGGGAAGGGAAAAGGAAAAGGAGGGGGTTACTAGAGAACTTAGAGAAGTAGAAATGGATTGCCTAAGGAATGACGGGAATTTTATATATGCCATTTTGATCTGGTGACTATACCAGGTTTAGTGCAAGCTGGTTAAAGTAGGGATACCAAAGTTGAACAGACTGGAGTTATTGATTGGGGGGAACAAACTACACCTTACCCATACTTCAAGCGATATAATTTAAGGGGAACAAGGTTAGGAGTGAACCTCTAGGTTTAAACTAGCTATATTGTTAAATAGTTAATTAGCTGTTACAGTATGAATATATCCAAAATCCTATCAAAGGAGCCAAATGTATATTTTAACAAGACTTTGTGAGGAAGAGAGGAAATACAGTGGAGGAAGAAAATCAAATAATATGAGGGTGGGGGAGTAATAATCAAAGTTGGGTCAAGTAGATACATCCCTGCATTTACCTGTCAAAGATCATAGCCAGGTTGCGTGCATAATGTATTAAATCCCATGCTGTTGACAGACTTGATAAGCCTCCATTTTCCCACTGTAATAAAATAGGTCGACTCTAGTGGTGTTCCACTGAGCTAATACTATGGAGGTTAAAATACACATCTAAACAATTAAACTTGATGAAAATAAAATAAATAGTAATTTACAGTCTGAATTATTAAGCTATCACCAATAAATTCTAGTGATGGATAATTAAATATACTGTGATATTTGGCAATGTTTAATGACTAAACCGTCAAAAATTAATTGTATCATAAGGACTGATTTGACCAATCACCACTAAAGCTAACACTTTTTACTTTCATACTAAGGCCAATGCAACAGTGTTTGAGTTTTAGTAAAAAACGATTATTTTATTATTCATTTTTTAAATAGATGAAGTATTGTAAACCATTTTCATTCATTTTTGACGACTATTTACATTCATCTTAATTTATAGTTTGTTTTTTTTACATCATAATTTATTTAACTAGGACTGACACGGCAGCGTAAAATGGTTTACAATAAACAAATAAAATAGCTTTTTTTATTAAAACCAATTTGAAATGTAATTTTTTTTTTTAAAAAGAAAAAAAAACAACAAAATGTTAAGATGAAAGTAAATAGTAGTGAAATCAATACTGTCTAAATAAAAATAAATAATAAAATAATCGCTTTTTTACTAAAACCAAAACTGCCATACGATACTGGCCTTAGTTAAATTGCGATTAAAAAAAAAAACTAAAAATTAGGATGAATGTAAATAGAAGTCAAAAACTAATAAAAATAGTTTACAATGCTTCATCTAATAAAAGAAATAAAATAATCGTTTTTTACTAAAACTCAAAGGAAAAAATGTTAGCTTCTTTAGCGGTGATCGGTCAAATCAGTCCTTATGATGCAATCCTTTTTTGACGGTTAAGTCGTTAAACATTTACTATGATATTTTTGGTAGATTTCCCCCTTGCCCTCTTTGTTGTTTTTTTATAAAAACACTAATTAAACAAGTCATTCTAGGTGCAATTCTTGGTATAACTGGTATAAAGTCCTTCAATAGTCCTGCTGCTAAGAAAGTAAATTGTTCAAATTTTGAAGAAAATGCTATATTTGGTCCAGCTGTAGTAGATGGTGTCCTAATTTGATAGAAAGGGGGACCCACTATGAATCTGACAGATATTTTACTTTTGTTTTTTTCCATATATTTCTGTATTGCTCCTGTCTGTCCATACAATATCTCCAAAAGTTCTCAATAAAATTTTCTAGAGGGGTGGGCAAAAGGCTACGAGAGAAGTGATTAAATTTTTGGACGGACCCATGCACAATAACTTGTCATAATTGTCATAGAAAAACTGGTAACAACTTTTTTTCTTAATCTGGACGGTTTTTAGATATGATTTAACCTGGTTGCCAAGATTCTACCCAAAATAAATGATAACTAAAAAAAAATGGGCCAGAACATACTAATGTCAACATTTTCAGAAAATTATCACATTTTTTTTTCTGAAATAGGCAAGATCTATCAGGTTAGTACATCATATAGTTCTTCTAAACTTAAAATGAGACTTTCTTCAAAAAGTGAAGAGTCGCCTAAAATAAGGGTCTTAGCAGATGGACTATCAAGGGTTTATTCCTGTTAGGCTTTATTCACATGAAGGGTTTTAAGATTTAAAAAAAAATATTTGAGATAATGTCAAACTATGAAAAATAATGAAGTTTTTGAAAGCAATTTTTCTCATTTTTCTGATTACCAAACCAATAAACAAAAATAGTTTTACTCTTTTTGACGGTATACAAATGAACTGTTTTGGAAAATAAACCCCATGACACATTCACTTGTAATTATAGCCCGTTTAACCACCATAACTTGAAAAAATGTTTAACACTCTTGGCCTAATTTGTCAACACTTGACAAGCTTAAAATCAATAAAATCATTTTCCATCCAAACTTTCACCAATTCTTCTTTCCGTCAGTAGGTATCGCTGAGAAAGATACAAGTGGAGACCTCTGTGTACTCAGTCCAACAGCATCCAAATAAACCACCTTATGAGTTGACTGGAGGAGGTAAATATAGATACCACACCATTCGGTGTGCACACGTCTAGCGTAGTTAAATTTACATAAGAACTACTGCCGTTCAGTTAAGATTTGTTTGTTTGAACCACACAGTTCTAGAAGAAAATTTGTCTTCCAATTCATTAGACTCGAGAACCATTCAGAAATGTTGTTAGTTTTTAAACTTATGACGGGGGTTCTATTTACAAAGTAACCATAATGATAAAGTGGGCACTTACTTTCAACCATTTTTACAGAGGTGCGATTAGCGTAGTTGGTAATGGCGCAGACAATGGAATCGGTGACCTGAGTTCAAATCAGGGCTGGTTATGTTCACTTCACACTAATGTCCTAGTGAAAGGCATGAATCCATCTCTTTTCTACCAGGGCAGATTGGGCTCTCTAGGAGAAGGACAAATGAGGGAGTGGAGCCCCCTTAAGGCAGTTTGACACCCCATTTAATATCCTTCTGGCATCTCCTGCAGCAAAGATAATTCCTGACGTATTGCTCTCTGTTTTCCTCTGAACTTCATTCTGATGACTGGGTATCCCAGGATCTCCATACACTTTGCCCAGGCATGTTCCCTGAAGGGGACATTCCATTGCCTGTGGAGAACGGGAGGCCATTCATGGCTCACATGAATTATCTTCTCTTCTTCCAGTTATTTTCTTTAATACCACCAACCCCAAAAGATTTTAAATTATTAAAAGAATTAAAATTTCAGGATTTTTTCTTTTTACAGCCAAAGGAGAGATAGCTCATGTAAGCCGTACCTCCATAAAAACGGTGTAAAGAATATGTCCACTATCATTATAGTTGCATTGTAACTCCACTCAAACCTTTAAAAAAATAATTTAATAAAAACTAGCAAATTTCCTGAAGATTCTCTGGTCCAATGGATTGAAAGCACCTAAAGTTGAAAGAGAGAAAAAAATTCCTTATGAACTGCAAATAAACAAATTCCTTCTGATAGTACAATGTTTATGAAAATTGAAATAACTTTGCAATTTAATTTAAAAGTATTTTTTGGTCACAGGTACAAATCTTTAAAAAAAAAAAAAAAAAAATAAAAAAAAAAAAGCATTTGAAAACAAAGTGGAAATTATTATAACGTCTAATTTCTTTACGTTTATCTTTTATTATTACAATTCAACGTAAGAAATGTTTAAAAAGATATTTTCATTAAAAAATACTGTTTGTTTTTTAAAAGTGAAAATGGCATTCATTCATATTTATGTTTTTCACATCCACACTTAAACACAACAAGGAGAAAATAAATATCAAACTTACCGACAGAATTATTAAACTATCATCAACAAATGTTATTCAACATGGATTATATCGATAAACAATAAAGTGACTGAATGAATGTATAAAATATGAGTTAAGTACGATCGAATATGAAGCGGTCATCGAAAAGACTGAGTTTGTTACTATTTGTTCAAGTTAATTAGTAAAATAAAGCTTCAAACACTTACAAGATGATCCAATGTATAAACTTTGTTGGTTTCTGTATTTAAAAAAGATGTGATTGATTAGGATTTACTGCGATAATCTGTTCGATGATTGATAAGGTGTCATTTGCTTTGCGTCTCTTTACCCGAGGTGAACTTTCTTACCTTACTTTTTTAAGAGCACCGTTAGAAAAAAAAGGAAGTGACGTCTGCCACCAATGGTTTGATTATTTATTTTCTAAGTAAAGTATTTTCGAACGAAAAATGTAGGAGACGCTAGATGATTTGACGGTGGCGAAGGTGCTTGGCCACCTATCTACCCTGATAAAAAAATTAAACTTGAAGGCGACCTTCCAGTTTAGGTCACAAGAAATTGCACATCACTTTGACTTGGTGGAACTATTGCTGAAAAATAAGTACGGATGAATGGAAAGCATAAATTCAAGAAATAAGGGGAAATTACTTTATCAAAAAGTGTCCAAAGGTTCACTACGCCATCTAACCGATTTTTAAAAATATTATCATAAATTAGTTTTTCATTGGAAACCTTTTGTACACGACTAATATTGATAATTATAATGACATTTATTAGTTGAGAACCTATATTTTCCCGGTGTCGGTGTGAACAACTGCTAAATGAGTCAAGAGTCTGGAAATCTCTTCATTAGGACAGATTTCCCTGTGCACTCAGCAGTTAATTGAGTACACTTTAAGCTGTGTGATTAGGGTGGAAAAGAATGAAAAGGGTAATACTCCTAGATCAGAATACTGTACGAACATACCCCACCCAAAAATTGTTGCGAGGAATCCAGACCTTTCTTTCTTTCTTTCTAAACGGGCGGCCTAAATCGTAAATGTGAATAAAGAAACAACTCCGTGCGGGGATCGAAGCCGCGTCCTCCTTAGAAGCAACCTTATATGCATGTTCTGCTCTACCGACTGACCTAACGAAGATCACATGGTAGGCAGGAGTCTTTTAATCCTAC
>VCCN01006885.1:553878-565562 GCA_006491835.1 Architeuthis dux | reverse complement strand
GAATGAACTTCATTAGAAATCCACAAATGCCTAAGAATGAACAAAGGAGTGTGACTTTCTCGGGTCTTGGCGCTTTGTTTATGGCTTCCACTTTTCTCGGATCCGGTTTTATTCCGTGTTCTGAGATCACATGACCCAGTGTTTCTGTTGCAGTCCAAGTACACATTGTCTTTGTTCAGTGTCAACCATCTATCTTGAAATCTTTGAAAGATTTTCCTCAACCTCAATTCAAGCTGTTCTTCGTCAACTGCCTATACATCCATGTCATCTATGAGGCGTACAATTCCAGGCATGCCACTTATCAATGAATCCATAGCTTGCTGATTGGTTTCCGATGCACTAGACGATCCGAAAAATACTTTCTTGTATCTGTAGCAACCTGTCAAATTTTTGGATTCTGGGGCTAGCTCGATTTGCCAAAAGCCTTTCCTGTCGTCAAGTTTAGCATAGACTGTTGATCCTTGAACTCATATGACCTTTCTCATATGACTGTCTTGTTTACCTCACGGAAGTCTATGCATAGCCTCATTTCAGTGGTATCTTTCTCTGGGGTGAGCAATAAATTCGACACCCACTCGGATCCCTCTATGATACCATGCTTCAGCATCTTGTCCAATTCCTGGTTCGCAGCTTCCTTCATGTGGTAGGGTATAGGTCGTAGTTTCTGTGCTACAGCCGGTACTGATCTATCCACAGTTACTTTGTGTGTGTAGCCCTTCACATTTCCTAGTCCTTTGAAAGGTTCTCTGTGTTCTTTTGTGGTCTTCTCAAATCTCTCTGTAGAATGTTCCACTACATTGATGGTCTCTCTGTGTTAAGAACCCCCAGTGTGAAGCTGGACGCCCTTCCCAACAGTGCCTCCACTTCACCTCTGATCATGTAGACCTTATCACACATATACATACATGTACTTCTTATGCTTATCTGAACGAGACTCGGTGACAGGATAGCTCTGCCCATTTAGGCTGGTCGCGGGGCCTGTGGTCAGTCGGCTGCTCCCCAACGGGAGACTCGATGTCGGCGCCGGCCAAAGTGACGAGCTATGATCGTAAAACATTGATAACAATTTCAAATAAAATAAATCTGAAATTATTTCGAATATAAAATGGACAAATATTCTGGAGATTGTGTGATCATTATTATCATCACTCTGTGTGTATATGTACGTGTATGAATGTGTGTGCGTGTATGTGTATCTATGTATATGTATGTGCGTATATGTATGCGTGTATGGATCCTGGGAAAGTGGGCACTTTTCCGGATATCATGTGTGTATATATGAGCATGTGTATACGTGTACATGTGTGTCCATGTATGTATGTGTGAATGTATAACTGTATGTATGTACGTGTATATGTGTGTGTACCTGTATGCGTGGATATGTGTGCGTGAGTGTGTATGTGTGTCTGCGTGTATGTGTATATCATGTGTATGTATGTGCGTGTATATGTGTGGCGAGTCGAAGCGGAGTTGTCCCCCGTGATTAAGGGTAGTTCCCTATTTCCACACACGGTCTCGTAACCCTCGCATCCTCACGTAGAAACAGCCAATCAGGGACCAGCAATTAATCACGTGACAGCCGCGAGATTTGAATCATCTTTTTTTCCAGTCGCCGAAACAAACGGACGTGCTTCACAGCGCTGCTGTCTCCCATGATTTCTGCCCGTCCCACGTGCTCGTCGGACCAGCAGAGTATAAAAACAACCCAGAACCAAGTAAGCAAATTCCCTTTTACATACACATTTTAATATAGCTGTGAACGCTTTCATACACGAAACAAATATACCCGAACAAAGGACTCTTACATATTTACACACATACACACAGACAATTGACTTTTAAATATGCACACACGCACACAAACTAAATTTCCACTCTTAAATAAATGAATAAAAATGTTCATCTCTTTCAAGATTGTCTTTTCGTCTGTCTCTTGTTGTTAATTCCTTTTCCTGCCATTGATCGTATCTAAATGGAGTCAATTTCAACCCACCTTTTAAAAACCAGTACTATGGAGAAATCTAATGCATTCAAACCGGCGCCCCACAAAAAGTATTCCTCCACAAGAAGGCCGAATTCTCATCAATAGGTCCGGCTTCTTTCCCTCCACAAATCTTCCCTCCATATATGTGTGTATCTATGTACGTGTATATGTGTGCGTATATGTATGCGTATATGTATGTGTGTATGTAAGAACACAAATATTCATTAAATTATGGATACTATTGTTCGGACTGAGATCCTCATCTTGGTTGTCATTTCCACAACGTTTCGGCCGATGTACCCTCCGGCCTTGAAATTAAGTTTTCATTAAATTATGTTTTCATTAATTAAATTATGTTTTAATAATAAAAGAAATAAGAAAATGCATGAAAGAAATAAGAGAATGTATGAAAGACAAACAGTGGGGTATAGATACATTATGATATTGTTTGTTAAATTGTTTATTTTTATTTCACACCCAGAAGTCCAATCGGGACCACCTTGGCTAAGTTATGCCAAGAATAAAACCTGAAAAAGTTGTGCCAAAATCTTATAAAATGTTCGTGTAAATTAATTAAATTATGTTTTGATGGACACTTTTGATAAATTCGTGATGGGTACTTTTCCGATGGGTACTTTCCCGTACGCACACACTCTTAAACTAACGCACGCACACATGTGTTAGAATAAAATCTTTCCCGGCCCTAAAACACAAATATTCATTAATTAAATTAATTGTTCATTAATTAATTTATGTTTGATGGGCACTTTTCCTCCCTTGATAAATTCGTGATAGGCCAAAACTTTAAACAAATCCAGAAAAAAACTTATAAAATAAAATAAATCAGATAATTCATGAAAGAAATCAGATAATTCATGAAAGAAATAAGAGAATTCATGAAAGAAAAGCAAAGGGGAATAGATGCAGTATAATATCGTGTGTTAAGATGATGGGCCCAAAACAAATTCGGTTTTATTTCTACTGTGTGGGTTATTGTCCGGTAGGGTGGGGTTATTGTCCGGTGGGGTTATTGTCCGCGGGGTTATTGTCCGGTGGGGTTATTGTCATTGACCCCCTCATTTACATATACACACACACACACTCACTCCTACAACTCATATATTTTTTCACAGATGCAATTTCTTTTTACATTTATTTATTTTCCTTCTTGAAAGGTTTTAATTTAAAAACTCAACTTCCTCAAAAGGGACGAAAGGCAAACGACACCGCCTCACGCACCGAAAAGATAATCGTAATAAATCCACCCCAACAGACTATCACAGTAAATAAATCCTAATCCATACAGAAAACACCAAAGTTTATACATCGGATCATCTTGTAAGTATTTAAAGCTTTATTTTACTAATTAACTTGAACAAAAAGTAACAAACTCAGTCTTTTCGATGACCGCTTCATATTTGATCGGACTTAACTCATATTTTATACATTCATTTCAGTCACTTTTATTGTTTATCGTTTTAATCCACGTTTAATAATTGAAGATCTGTTTAATAATTCGGTCGGTAAGTTTTCTATTTATTTTATTTTTATTGCATACCTGTCAAGTGTCAAGTCTCACGCATTTTGCGTGAGACTCACACATTTTGATACGTTCTCACGGCCTCACGCATTAATGGAAAATTCTCACACATTTTATAAAAAGTGTAAAATTCTCACGCATTTTATGAAAGGTGAGAAATTTTATAAAATGTGAATTTTAAGTGTGAACCTTTTGGTTAATGATTAACAATTGTTGGTTGTTTATTTGTATGTATTCAGTATATTTTTACAGAACTTAGGAACTCACATTATTTTGATCACAGATCACATACAGAACTTTTGAAACATGTTTTAAGTTGGGGTCGTGCCCCCCCTCCCCCTTTCCGGGCGGGTACGATTCTCACTCATTTTCAACATGGAAACTTGACAGGTATTTATTGTGTTTAATTGTTTTAGTGTGGACATGAAAAATTCCCATTTTTTTTTTAGAAAATATAACGAAAATAGATATTTTTTATGTATTTAAATAAATAGAAATGGAGAAATATATAACAAAAATACGAAATACGAATATTTTCGTTATATTTTCTCCTTGGTCGGGATTTTTCATATCCACACTTAAACAATTAAACACAATAAGAAGAAAATAAATAGCAAGCTTACCGACAAAACTACATACCTACCTGCCAAGTCTCACGCATTCTGATACATTCTCACGCACACACGCATTAAAGGAAAATTCTCACGCAATTTATCAAAAGTGTTTGATTTATTAAATTGGTTTAGATATCTGATAAAAAATATCTATTTTTATCAAACTGTTTCTGTTTAAATTGAAAAGTGTTACATTTTAAAAAATAAATCGCAATTTTGGAGTGGGACTTAGAAGGTTAGTAAATGATTTTTGTTTATTTACTTTTATAACACAATAATATGGTAGCCTCTACGACGGACTTTTGATAGAAAGTGACATGTGTCGATAAAAACGTCTGAATCTTGTAACTTATTAATGTTATCGTAATAACCTTTGTGTTATTAATAAGAAGATCGTAGACAATATGAACCTGAAGATAATTGTTGTTGAAAACTAGTTTACACTTGGGAACCGGTTAACTATAAGAATTTACATTAGGAATATTTATCCCAGTTTACATAAATATTTTAAAGTTTCAGCAAAAATATTCTAGTAAGCAGATTTCAATATAATTTTCGGTATGTATTCACATTTGAATGAAATCTTTTATGAAAAAGGGTGTCTTGTAAGGAAATTCTATGGAAATATTTTTTCAAGTCAACAACACCCCTATTTTAATTTTATCAAATCTCAATAAAATATCTTTTGGATCTCCCCTATAAAGATAAGTCCCTAGAGGAATTAAATCTGTTGAAATTTTATTCAATGCTGCAGGCTGTTTTTTTTTACATTGACTCTGAATCGGAAAATAAGAAATGCAAAAAAAATAAAATATTTTCTGCTTGGAAAGTTTTTCTTTGCTTTTTTTCACTGTTTGGTTTTTACAAAAATAATGTATCTGCTGGAAATTTTCTTTTGAAAATTTTGTCATTAAATTATTAATGTTTATGCTTCTTGGATCATTCTGAAACATTAACATTCAGAAAGAACAGTGTTTTACTTATCGATAAATATAAAGTTTAACAAATTTTGACGAGGCTATTTTTAAAAAAAACAATTTTGATTATTTATTGTTTAATTATATACAATTCATTTTATCAGGTACCGTAGCATGTACTTCTGTAATGTGATTTACCTCCCCTTGCATTTATTACTAGGTGTTGAAAGAAATGTTGATGAGGTGTTGACATTTCCTGTCATCCATTAAAAAGATTATAAATTAAAAACAAAACACACGCTAAAAGTAGAAATATTAAGCGAGGTAGAAACTGTATTATTAGACCTTTGAACTGTGTTCACCCGTAAACGAAATCCTGGTAAATAAATGCCATTTTCATCAAGTTTGCTGTGGAAAGTAAGCAATATTTTACCAAAATACAGTCATTAAATTAACAAATTTCTTAAAATCAAATTTCTCTGATGTCAATAGCTATATCAGTGGCGTAGGAATAATTGAAGCTGCAAAGCATGCCCCTCCGGAAGAATTTGTTGACAAGGGAAGATAACTCTAATCTTCTTGCATATAATGGGCCGTGCGTGACCAACATTCCTCTAAGATTCAGATAATCTTTTTAACAGCTAAAATCGTATTTAAAAAAATATTTCCTGGATAATCTTATGTGCTTTCAATCATTATGACCATCATTACATTTGGAAAATTGTTAGTTTTGAGATGAATTAGTGTTTGTAGGTTAGGAGGGGATTTTATTTACAATGTAAATATAATTCTAAACTGGATGCTTACTTTCCATCTGTCATATGAAACTAAATTTTTACTCCGTAAGACACCGATTTGACTCGATTGCGAAATGAGAAGCCTAAACCCTGTAAATAAATGAAGAAAGCAGCCTTATACACAGGCTCTGCTGTACC
Organism: Architeuthis dux; assembly: GCA_006491835.1. Lineage (NCBI taxonomy): Eukaryota > Metazoa > Mollusca > Cephalopoda > Oegopsida > Architeuthidae > Architeuthis > Architeuthis dux. The sequence continues at coordinate 559,572 of VCCN01006885.1, read as the reverse complement.
ACTGAGCTAATGACATTCTCATGGAAGGCAGGTTCGATCCCTGCATGACGCTTCTTTGTTTATTTAAACGATTTATGCTGCTCGTTTCGTATTCGAGTCAAATTGGTGCCGAGCAAATATATGTTCCCAATTAAAAATGTCTTTATAATTATCATATTCTGTTGGGTATAAAATTATTCATTCCCAGAATTTAATACTGTCAGCATAGGGAACTACACATGTATATTCGTGTGAAAAACGATCGTGAAATAGAGAGATGTTATATGTGAGTTTCAGGACTTCTGCCTTCAATGAGAGTGTTGTTAGCTCTGAGATATGAGCAGAGCCTGCATATAAGGCTGCTTCCAAAGTGGGAGCGGGTTCAATCCCCACACAACGTTCATTTCTTAATTTATTTACATGATTTAGACTACTTATCTTGCAAATGAGTCAAATTGGTGCCAAGCAAATATATGTTCCCAATTAAAAATGTCTTTATAATTATCAAATTCTGTTGGATATTAATTATCCATTATCTGAATTTCATTTATATTTATATATATATATATTGGAAAGAGAATTTCATCCACTATAAAACAGGGTATGCTGGTATATTTACCATCACACTTTTTATACAAAAACAGATACAAATTCACATGATATCATTGTGTGGACAATGGAAAAATATCTCTCAATTAAAAAAGATATGCCTGGTTCTACCGCAAATTTTAACAAATGTTTCTTTATCCCATTGCCGACACTTCTGTGAGATTTCAGAAGTCATGCTAGAGGGACCTTCAGTGAGTAAGAATATCTTGGATAGACATTCCAGATCAATTGCAAGAAAATTTAAGCATCATTTTTCATAATGGCGATTTTTGCTGTGGTACTCTAGTCAGAAATATTTTTTTTAAAATCAAATATGGCATATTGTACATTGTTGGATAGGGAATTTCATGCTGAACAAAGTTTTCAAAACAATCATATGCCTCAGAGCAAGTCATTTCGAGCTATTTATAATCAAATGTCATAAACCCTTGTTTTAAAATGAAACCCCTGTGAGGACTGATAGCTATAACATAGGGGAGGTAATTGTTGATGGATCCACTCCAAAATTTAATCACATCTTCTATAGCTTATTGCTCACCCTTCCACTAAATTCTGAGAACTTTTGGAGATAGTGTATGAACAGACAGAACCTTTGGAGCTATTGTGTGGTGCAGACAGCTAGGGAAATAATTGTGCATGGATCCTCTCCAAAATTTCATGACTTCTTTTCTAGCCTATTGCCCACCATTCTAAAAACCTTCATTGAAATACATTTAGAATTTTTGGAGCCACACATGTAATATACAAGGAAACAAATGTTTATTATTGACAATAGTGAAATCCAGCAATTTACATGAGACTTTACATAAGAATTTCCAACAATATTTTATCAACATATAAAGGTATAGAATATATTATTAGAAACATTGGATGCATATGAGCCTATTGATAGAAAAAGTGAATTAATAAAATCCAAATAATTTCTTGAAATGCTATCATATTTTAAGTGTATTTTCTCTTTTTTTACAGATTGTTCCAGATTTTTTTTAAAAACATGGCTAATAGATCAGCTTCAAAGAACTTAAAAACACATACTGGAGAGAAACCGTATTCTTGTGAAGAGTGTGGCACTTCCTTTAAAAAGAAATCACATTTGGTTGTGCATATGCGGACACACACTGGAGAGAAGCTGTATTCTTGTGAAGTGTGTAGTTCTTCTTTTTCACAGACTGGACATTTAAGGAAGCATCTGCAAACACATACTGGAGAGAAACCATATTCTTGTGAAGTGTGTGGCACTTCCTGTACACAGAAATCAGATTTGGTGGTGCATATGCGAGTACACACTGGAGAGAAGCCATATTCTTGCGAAGTGTGTGGCTCTTCTTTTTCACGGAAGCCATATTTGGCAGTGCATATACGAACACACACTGGCGAGAAGCCATATTCTTGTAAAGTGTGTGGCTCTTCCTTTACACAGAAATCAGATTTAGTGGTGCATCTGCGAATACACACTGGGGAGAGGCCATATTCTTGTGAAGTGTGTGGCTCTTCTTTTTCACAGAAGGGAAATTTAAGGAAGCATATGCAAACACATACTGGAGAAAAACCATATTCTTGTGAATTGTGTGACTTTTCCTTTACACAGAAATCAGATTTGGTGGTGCATATACGAGCACACACTGGGGAGAAGCCATATTCCTGTGCAGTGTGTAGCTGTTCTTTTTCACAGAAGGGAAATTTAAGGAAGCATATGCACTTACATACTGGAGAAAAACCCTATTCTTGTGAATTGTGTGACTATTCCTTTACACAGAAATCAGAGTTGGTGGTGCATATGCAAGCCCACACTGGGGAAAAGCCATATTCTTGTGAAGTGTGTGGCTCTTCTTTTTCACGGAAGCCACATTTGGTAGTGCATAAACGAACACACACTGGAGAGAAACCATATTCTTGTGAAGTGTGTGACTCTTCCTTTACATATAAATACCAATTGGTGGTGCATAAGCGAGCCCACACTGAAGAGAAGCCATATTCTTGTGAAGTGTAGCTCTTTTTTTTCACTGAGAGGACATTTAAGGAAGCATGTGCAAACACATACAGGATATCCATATTCTTGTGAAGTATGTGGATCTTTTTTCACAGAAGCTACATTTAGTAGTGCATATACTAACACACATTGGAGTGAAGTCATATTCTCTTGAAGTGTGTAGCTCTTCTTTTTCAGAGAAGTCAAATCTAAGACGACATTTACAAACACACACTGGAGAGAAACCACATGTGAAGTTTGTGGCTCCTGCTTTACACATAAATCAGAATTGGTGGTGCATATGTGAACACGCACTGGTGAGAAACCATATTCTTGTGAACTGTATGACTCTTCTTTGTCACTGAAGTTTTATTTTTAATAAGAAATGTGAAGAAACGCTGCAAAGGAATTATCAATCTGTATCTTGTAGATCTTCCTTTGAAGTGTTTCATTTAATGTATGGTCACTTTGGTTACATTTCATTATCTTTCCAATTGTTCTTCTGGCTGTCATGTTACCACAATGTTTCAACTAATACTTTGTACACATTTTCTTCAGTTTTTCGTTCCATAAAGAAAGAGACTGTCTCTTTTTTTAAAAATATCTTAGCAAATTTACTGATCAGCTCACCTCATTTCAACAAACATGTGCTATACATGCAGTTCCATTCTCAACAAACTATGTAACAGTTTATTCAATATATTTATACGTGAAGATTTGCTAAGCAATGAAATCTACACTGGCCTGACTTTTGTCTGTTAGGCTAATGTATGCTGATTCCTTCAATTGTCTCACCCTCCTGCAATGTTCTCATTTGTACATCATTCCAGTGAGAGTAATGTGAATGTATCTCCCTGCAGAATTTTCTGTTCAGTAATCCTTGAGTAATTACTTTATGCCATAATTCAAACAGTAAAAAAAATTCAAATATCTTTTTTAAAGAATGTATTCATCAATTTTTTTATGTTTTTCATTCAGAAGATTCCTTATGACTTTATCATGTGATTTCTTGCTGCATTGTTTGAGAGTTTAGGAGGTTATTGAAAAATGACATGCACAAACACTTTGAAAATGTTGTCACTTTTATTGAAAGAAAAACAGCGGCAGTCCCTGTCTGCATATATAAATATTATGAGGAAGTGAAAAAATACATAATTTTCTTTATCAAGATAAAGGCTAATAAATATCTCCAGATACTGTTATTATATTAGACTTCAAACATTCTTGTTTTTGCTTCTATTTTTCATTTTGTACAAAATAAATTAATGTTTTTTTCGAGTATGAAAAATCTTTGAATAGTTTTTTTTTCATATTAGATTACCAATATTAAATAGTTGATTCCTAAAGGGCTCTTGGACATTTCGTTGAATAAAAGAGTCATCCGCCAGCTGTTTTGTCATGTGACGGCTTTCTCGAAAACCTTTTTGCCCAAATGATATTTTGCCGACTGACATTTCATCAAAAACATTTTTTTATCTGAAGGATATTTTATTTTGGGCTTTTTTACTCCTGAATTTGCGTGTTGTCTCAAAATATTAATATTTCATATTGAAAAACAAAGTAAATAAATCAATAAAGTAAAAGTTGATTTAAAGTGAATTTTTTGTTATTTTTTAATTTTACTTTTGTTGACATGTGTTGTCATTTATTCATTGATCATTTAAAGGTTAAAAAAACAAAATAAAACAATGAAATTTCTCAAATAACTTGATTATGCATCATTGGAAGAACATGGTGATAAAACAAATATTATAAAATGAAACTTTGCGAATGATTAGAAATAATCTAGCAGACATCGACACCAAATTTTTTAAATTTACAAAATTTTGTTCTCAAGTTTTTTTTTTGGCTTTGTCAGGAAGAAAAAATCCCAAATGTTTGTCTAAAGAAATGAAAACAAATTTTCATGAATTATTAAGTAGAATGGGACTGTTTCAAAGTCAAGATTTTTTGTTGACTTTTATTATCCACAAGACATCAATACGTTGTAGTTGATGATTGACAGTTATTTGATAAGTTAGCAAATAAAACTTTGAGGTGTCAATTTTTTATCATTCCTATAAGTTATATAAGCATAGATTAATTAAACTTATTCGTAAAGCAGGTTTTTAGATGTTTTACGTTTTACATTTTTTTGTCACCAACTATAAATTACCTCAAACGGAAAAATTGATTTAAATTAAAAATGTTTAATTAGAAATCTTCCAAAAATAATGTAGGTCATCCGAAAATTGATTTGGAGAAAATTAGTTAATTGACTTGATTTAGAAAAAAACTTAAAATATATTGAAAATTACACTTGTTTACGGTTGGTGTCTACAGTGTTTCAAATTTGTAATGTAGATGTTATATATTTAAATTTAAATACTTCATAGCCTACAACAAAAAGAACCACTTCATAACATACTTTTATTTTCTAATATTAGAATTAGTAATCATTGGGATAACTAAATATTTTCTAAAAGATTTGATTTTCTAATTTCATTACCGTCATTTTCTAATATTATTACAGGCATCCCCCTTCATAATGTGGATGTTATAATGCTGTTAACTGGTGAGACTAATTACCGAACAGGACCGATGGGGACACAAATAGAACCAAACGGAAATAAATAATATACTGAAAAGAGTCGTATTTAGTTTTTCTGATTAAATTACACCTTTTTAGAGATACATTCTTCTATTTTAGTAACTGTACATAAGCTTTTGGGAGTTTTATTGACATTATGCTGTGATTTGTTGAGCATAGAGAATTTGTAGTTGTGATTTGCCGAGTGTTGATATATTGGTACAGATGGTAGTCTTATTTGTAATTTCTGTTTAAAATTACACCTATAATAAATATAATTGCCTATAGATATTGGGGTTCAAGAAAGTCAACAGCAATATAACCATGCCACGGTAACTGCACAGTGGTTATGGATGATATTCAGAAGTGAGTCATGCTATCGTTTTGTTGAATTCAACAATTCTGTTACACTTTTAATTAGTTGTTTTATTTGTTATCAATGGATAATTTTAAGTGACTTTACCATTCAAATAATATTTTTTTAATATTTTATTATATACTTGAAATAGACGTTTTTTGACAGCAATTAATTGCATCATTAAGCCATCTTCAGTGTAGTTGGGCTGGG
>VCCN01006885.1:527337-548082 GCA_006491835.1 Architeuthis dux | reverse complement strand
TTCAGAATGTCTGTATTCATACCAAATGCTTTCCAACCTATTCTAAATACTCAATACTAAATTACCACCCTTATATTTTTTATCTCCTTAGGATTTGTCAAGTCTTGCATCCACAATATAATAAAAAGTACCATGTGAAATGCAGTATAATTTATTTCATTTATATTATAACAACTAGTTATACAACTCAATGTATGATCCCAACATGGAAAGAGTGATCGCTGCTGATACAAATCTCAGGGCAAGGGGGAACAACTCGAACCTAAATGTTAAAGGAATGGTGAAAACTACTGTCAGCAACATGAAGGGTGCTAAGTCTGTGACAAAGGTCTACATTGTTGATAGATTCAGGCCAGAGCCACTGCTTGGACACATTGATGCCCAGGCACTGGGCTTTGTGTCATTCAACAAAGAAGGTTGTGATCCGACATCTGAAAAGCTATCTTCTGGAACATCCAGAAATCCAGAATGATCACAAAGAGACACACTGTATCCCTGAGAAGATACGCAACAATCTAAATGTCCCAGTAGAAACTAAAGGTAAACCTCTGCCACAGATTCTACAACATGAAAAAAATGCTGTAATGGCTATCGTCAAGAAATTCTAAGACACAGTCTTCAATGATGAAAAGATTGGTGAAATTCAAACTGCTCTGGTCCACCTAGACTATGACACAAAGTCTCGGCCAGTCCAACCAAAGTTTACACCAGTCCCGATCCACTATCAGCAAAAGGTCAGCAACCTGCTGAAGTGCTTACAGCATGAAAGAAACAAAAGTCTTTTCAGAAATGGACATGGGGTGGGACTACCACCAACTAAGATTATTTGAACAGAAGAGACGAAATGATGTTCAACACCATTCCTTTTTTCTACAGCCAGAAATTCCTTTTCCTTTTTTCTTTCTCTTTTTTCTACAGCCAGATGACATATTTTCCGCCACAAAATTTGACATTTTTTTCTTTTTCGTTTCTTTGAATTCCCCACTCACTTCAGTCAATCTAGACAATTTCTGTATTGTTTGTTCAATTTATAACAATAATACTGAATTGAAAAGAATCACAGAAATAAGGAATTTTCTGTGATTCTTTTCAATTCAATATTATTGTTATAAATTGAACAAACAATACAGAAATTGTCTAGATTGACTGAAGTGAGTGGGTAATTCAAAAAAGAAAGAAGTAATTAATTATTTTGGCTGTAGGTATCTTTCACAGCAAACTTAAGAAAGCCCTAGTCAGATGACTAGCATCCATGACAACATCCTGGTTTGGAGAAAGGACTACAATGATCACAAAAAGAATCTAGAAACCTGCCTCAAGTGATGCGCCGAAAAGAACATAGTGATAAAATGAAACAAATCTACATTCTGCATGAACAGAATTGAGTGGTTCGGGCAAATTTTCACACCTGCGGGGGTATCTGCAAACCCCAACAATATTGAGAGAATCGTTGAGGCAGGTCACCCTGAGAAGACTGTAGATGTGCGCTCACTGCTCATGGCCTGCCAATATAATGCGAAGTTCGCATTCGACACTCCAGGGGTCCCAGAGTCCTACATTCGACGATATATTCTTGAGATTCTTCAAGAAACTAAAAACGGATGGAGGATCACCTTTCAATGGGAAAGATTCACACGACTTGAAAAAGTACTTCAAATGGGCCGGAATCAACCACAAAGTTGTCTACAGTGCAGAGGACCTAGAGGCTAAGGGCTAAGGGCCTTGCTGAATCGTTTATGAAGCACTAAATCAAGATTTGGGACATGTCAATGGTAGAAGGCAAGAACCCCAAAGCCGAAATAAACAAACATCTGAGAATGTTCCGAGCCACACCACACTCGTCCACAGCAGTAGCACCGACAGAATTACTATTCGGTTGGCCATTCAACAGCCGTCCACCTAATTTCCACTTGACCGACCAAACGGTGGCCGAGGCATACTCCGAGGCATGCTACGAGCAAAAGAACGCCAAAAAACCTACAAAGACGCCAAGAGAATGGTACACAGCCACAACATCACGGCTGGAGACTAGGAGCTATTAAAGCAGAAGCCAATCAAAGTCGGACCTCTGTACCAAATTGAACCATTCACAGTGACAAGTCCACAGACACCAGATCACAGCAAGGAGAGGGGAAGAGCTGAAGACACGTGACATACAAAGATGGAAGAATATCAACACTCAAAGACAGAGAAACTACCATGAGGCAAACTTCACTCAACACCATGGAGAGGAGGAACCAGACGATTGGATTGATTGCAGAGAATCCACGCTCGAAAGCCAAAGACGTGCCCATAGAAGCTGCCCCACCTCGACCACAGCAAAATCAACGGTTACCCAAACGTTTCACTATAAGGTGACATTACGTTCAATCAAAAACATCAGAAGATTACGGTCCCATCAGCGACAACAGAACCAACAGTAGCTTCGTCATCCGTTGACGAACGTACAAGAATGTAACCCAGATGAAAACCAAGCTTACTTGTGACAATAATGTTTAACACTCTGGCTAGCCAAAGCGTTATACAAATGTAAGATTCTGGAAAGAGATTGCGAGAGTTATGGGCCCTGTCATGTCGTGCATGCCCATATAAGCAGGCGGCCATTTGCAATCGAGGTTGGACGGATCGTAAGTCTTGCATCAACAATATAACAAACAGTACCATGCGAAATGCAATATAATTTATTTTATTTATATTATAGCAATTAGTTAATACCCGTTAAAATGTCCGAAACAAATTTTGTAAATAAAAATCAAATATAATCAAACTTTTCTGACCAATAAGACTCCACGTGAAAAAATTCACGGTTATTTCAATTTCTATGAGACAATTTTTTAAAGTAAAGAAACTATTGAAATGTCAGTGGAAGCGTCCATTGTTTCAAATTGTCAGTAGAAGATATTTTTATCAGAAAGATTATTACTTTTAAGTGGAAGAGTCCAGAAAAAATCATTTTTCTAAAAATATCATTAAAAATGATCTAAATTTACATCCAACATCTAAAACAATTTCTTACATCAATTAACAAAAATGATCTAAATTTTGATGTAGAACACATAAATTGGCAACACTGAACGAGTCTTGTTTCAAATGATTGGTAGAATATGAAGCTAGGTTTTAAAAAAGTGTATGGAGGAGGTAATTCAGTATTGGTGAACACATTGACAGAAATTACGCCTCTTTTCTCCCATTTCACCAAATAATAATTTGATAATTGAAAAATAAAAGGATATTTTTTAGGCGTACCTTACCTTGGTTTTTAGTTCATGTTCTTTACTCTCTTTTTAAAAAATATTTCTTCCAGTTGCAGAAGATCTTTTGGAAATTCAAGCCACTGAATAGATTTTTAAAATTCAATGAAATGTTATCTTTGTCCCGAATAAATTCAGACAATTTTTAACTTGTCTTCTGCAAGGAATGAATTCTTTAGTGGGCAAAGGGAGATAATCCGTATCGTTTTTCAAGTAGTAAGCAAGAGAGATGCTAAGCAAACGACATCTCTTCAAAGCATCGAATAGATTATAGCAGTAAATCCTATTCAATCCCATTTTTTTTCAAATACCGAAATCCGTATAGTTTATACATTGGATCATCTTGTAAGTATTTGAAGCTTTATTTTACTAATTAACTTGAACAAATAGTAACAAACTCAGTCTTTTCGATGACCGCTTCATATTCGATTGTACTTAACTCATATTTTATACATTCAATCATCCACTTTAGTGTTTATCGTTTTAATCCATCTTGAATATTGAAGAAAATTTGTTGGTGATACTTTAACAATTCTGCCGGTAAGTTTGCTATTTATTTATTTTCTTCTTGTTTTAAATTAACAGATTATCGAAGTAAATTCTAGCAGATTATTGCAGTAAATCCTAATCCATTACATTTTTTTTTTCAGATACAGAAACGACCAAAATTTATACATTGGATCATCTTGTAAGTATTTGAAGCTTTGTTTTAATGATTAACTTGAAACAATAGTAACAAGCTGAGTTTTTTTCCTATGACCGCCGCTTCATATTCGATTATTGTACTTAACTTATATTTTATACATTCATTCAGCCACTTTATTGTTTATCGATATAATTAAATCCACGTTGAATAATCGAATACAATTTGTTGGTGATAGTTTAATAATTCGGTCGGTAAGTTTGATATTTATTTTCGGTAATTGTTTGGTATGTTCACAAAAAATATTACCTCGATATTTTGCAAGGGAGATAACTCTGAAAATTTGAAACTTATTACATTTAACTATAAAGGATACAATTTAGGGTTTGGGTTGCAATTAACAATATAAAAAGATTTTTTTAAATTTCATATTTGTAACTCTAAAATGAATAAACATTAGAAATTAATAATGAAAAATGACAATCCTTGCAATAGCGCATCACCCTCCACCGCCATTTTTAATTTGTCGATTTTCATTCGGCCATTTTAAATGGCTGAAAGTGGCTAGACTTGTACTGTTCAAAAACAACGTTATTCTCGATCTAAAAAATACCGTTTTTCGGCTATATTTCTGGTTAAGGGACCCATGCCATTTTCAGGATGGCTAAACCTACCTACTAACACCTGATTATTTTAAAAAATCATTAAATAAAAAAAATTATTTCAAAGATTTTTAAAAAACCCCAACTAATGATGCTTATAGCCATTCAAAAATTTCCAAAATCAAAATGGATGGCAGGGAGTGATGTGTTATTGCAAGGATTGCCTAAAAAATGATTGAATAGTTTTCTTTGTCATTTCTGATACTGTTTTTCCACACTCATGTAAATACAAAGTAATTCGTTCAGAATCTTAGTGTCATTAGTAAGAAAGAATGGCAAAAATCATGATAAAAATTATTTGTGTACACCTTATAAAACCCGAGATATTTTTTTTATATAGGTAGCATAATTGTAGCGACAATGTAGACAAAACATTTGAATTTTTTTTTTTTTTTTTTTTTTTCTTTACATGCAAAAGCATCTAGATTTTTAAAAATTAAAAAAATCAATTACTTTTGGATTTTAATAAAATGTTCAGTACTTATCTAATGGAGGGCAAAATTTCTTTTAAATGAATTTCTTTTCCAAATATCAGAAAAAAATTTTTTTTCCTTGGTATTTGGGGGGTCGGGGATACCCCCTATCCTAAATCATTTGATAATTTATTTTATTTATAATTTTCCCCCACTCATGATTTTTAAATAGTTAAGTCCATGGAAATATAAATTCTGTTTATTTTTACGAAAAAGATACTTTTGTATGAAAAAAGAAAATTGTAAAAAAAGTTGTAATTTATGACTGTAAAAAAAAAAAAGATCTTAGAATTAAAAATCTTTTTAGAGAGATATTTTTCTAAATCGATCACTTTTTGAAGATTCTTGTTTTATTCTTTCACAGCTCTGGTATTTTGTGATAATAATATACAGAAAGTGAGGAATCAAATTTAAAAAATTAAAAACAAATACTGACTGCAGAGTACTTTTAAAACAAATTTTGTTGAAATTTTTTTTTTTTTGGACAAATATTTGGACCTTATTCTTTCTAGCAAAACTAAGAAAAACCTTACGAACAACATTTAAAAAAATGTTATTTACGTTTTTAAAATAAGGTGTAAAAAGTCTGCAGACTGTTGGAGAAAACAACAAAAATATGAAGACAACTAATTGACTCCTATTGACAAAATAAACTAATCAATCCTGTATAAAAGTTTGTTCAAATTTCATAAATATCATTAAAAACAAAAAGAATTGAAGGAAAATATGATGTAAAAAATTATTTTCTTTTTAACTTTGTTAACAAAAAGTATGTAGAAAATAAATTAGTAAATGTTCAGTGTCAAATATACATTCTGCATTTTAAAAATCTACTGAAATTTAATAAGACTTTCAGTATTTATTCATTGATTACTGATTTTTTTTATTTATGAAAAGTTTATTTTTAAGTAAATACCTCCCTCTTTACTTATGTGACATCTACATATCAATTAGAAAATGTTCAATGCAAAATATATACCTGCATTTTAAAAATCTGCTGAAATTCACCTAATTAATGACATTTAATAAAACTTTTCGTATTTAATAATAGATTACTTTTTTTTTAATATAATTGTTACTACTTGATGAAAAAATTAGTGGAAATATTTTTAAAGTAACCCACTGTATTTACTTTTATGACATCTAAATAAAATACCTATTTAAGTCGAAATGTGTTACATTTTTAAAAAGACAGATTGCAATTGTGCAGTGTGAGATATTTGGAAGTTACTGGTTAGTAAAGGATTTTTATTTACTTTTATGACATCTAAATATTTAATAAATAAAAGATAAGTAAACCCAGGCCAAGGTAGGGTAGAATAGTTTGTTCTGAAACTATATAATTTAGCTACAAAATATATGGTCATTGGTCAATTTTTACTTTTTTTTTTTAGTTCTTCCACCATTTTTGTTCTTTACATGCCCCTCTCCGCCCCCATTACATGACAGAAGTTTTTCAGCGATATCGGAATACTTTAAAAAAAACTTTATAGTTTTATTTAATTTTTGAAAAATTGATGTAAAAAGTATTTTTACTTTTTACATCAATTTTTCAAAAATTAAATAAAACTATATAATTTGCTAATATGTGTTCCTTATGTTTCGAAAAATGGTTAAAAAATATAGCTTTAAGGTTGCAGAAAGAGTAAATAAACCAATTATCCCCTTCAATTATGTTTTGCTAGTTCATAGGTGTATAATAGACCTATCCCAAGTTTAATTTCACAGCATGAAACTAAGGAATATCGATTTTGTTGGGACTTGTCTACCTTGGTTTCATTTTCACAAAGAGATTCAGGAACATCTATTTCCATAACCGAGTCTTATTTGAATAGGAATGGATACTTGAATGGAGCAGGAAACATTAACCAGTGTGAGTGAAGATGAGTGCCTATTAAATTCCTCTACTTGCAAATCAAAATTTACAACACTTCATTATCGATAGTTCTATTTGTTAATTGATTACCAAAACTTTAAATTTTTTTCACATAAATATAAAGCATTCCTTCTGCTTGTTCAAGTTCATTTGAATCTAAGGTAGAAAATTGCACTCTCTATTTGGTTTTGACGGAATCTTAAAGATTTCAGTTCTAAAGGATTTGCAGTGTCCAGGCAAATATGCCAACATATTTTGTATGGTTGTTCTTTGGGAATACTCTTGTAGAAGCCTGCTAGACCCTAAGATGTTAGCTGCAGAGAGCAATGCTATTGCTCAAGATGTCATTAAGACACTATCAAAAGATTATAATGATGGTGCTTATGATCTGTTTTGGGAGCGAGTATTTAAAAGCAAAAGGAGCTTAATGTTGATGATGCAACACTACCTCACAAAAGGAGGCTGCCACGAAGGCTTGATGATGGCAATGCAGTAACCACCACTTCTCGTCAACTCCAAAAAATCATTACCGGCAGATCTATTTTCAGGCACTTGATGCAGCTAAAAATTGTATCAAAGAGAGATTTGACCAGCCAGATTTCCGAAAATACGTTTTTCTACAGGGGATGTTCCTGAAAGCAATCAGGAATAAACTATGTAAAAACAAGTTACGAGAGGTCTGCTCCAACTATAGGCTTGAGGCACATCTGCCTCTTTTGCTTCCAACCCCAACTTTTAAATTTGAATTGACACGATTCACTATCTATGATCTGGTTAAGATGTTTCGGAGACTTGACTATTCAAGTAAAGTTGCAAATATTCTCCTTGTATTGCCAGCAACCAATGCTTTCAGTGTGTGATCTTTCTCCGTCATGAAACGAGTAAAAACATACTTGAGGTCTATGACAACAAATAGCAGAATGAATCATCTAATGATGCTTCATGTACAGAAAGAAAGAAAAATACATTGATTTCTGACCGATTTTGAAGCTCTATTTTCAAAAATTCCATAAGCAGCCTTTTGTTCATAATTATCTTCATCAATTAAATTGTGCGCTTTTAAAATAGGGGTGTTTTCCAGCGATCTGAAGGGTGTGGTCTAAAAAAGAATTTTCTGCTTCACTCACAGCACCTGCAACATGAATTTTGTTCCGACGGGCTCAAATTCCTGTGACCTGATCAGGTCCCATTCATTCATTGGATTAATCTAACACATATGTGTTATATTGATGTGTATTATCATGAACTTCTGAGGTCTAGCCATACTGACAAATACATTACATCCATCCCTCTGTGTTTCCAGATAATTGATACGCATGTAGCAGTTTGTACTAGGGCATTTGCATCCCTGGACATTTGAGCCCCAAGCTATAAACAAACCCCTGTCTCTCTCACTTGCCGTACTGAAAAGAGTTGTATTTAGGGTTTCTGATTAAAATCACACCTTTTAAAAGATATATTCTTCTATTTTAGTAACTTTACATAGGCTTTCGTGAGTTTAGTTTTATCGACATGGAATTATGTTGCAATTTGCTGATACATTCATACAGATGGGAGTATTTTGTAGTTTCTGTTTAAAATTAAACCTTTTTAAAGATATAGTCTTCTATTTTAGTAACTTTACATAGGCTTTTGGTGAGTTTTATTGGACTTATACAGTAATTTGCCAGATGAAGCCAGGTAGAGATAAATAATATGATGGGAGTCTTTTTTAAGGTTTCTGATTAAAATCACACCTTTTTAAAAATATATTCTTCTGTTTTAGTAACTTTAGGCTTTCATGAGTTTTATCGACATTATGCTGTGATTTGCCGAGAGATGTACACGCACTTTTGAAAAATCTTTGATACCCTTTTTAAAAAATTATTCTTAAGCTTTTTTATTTTTACTAGGAAGAAAAAAGTCAAAAATTTGTCAAATTCTTTTCCTTTAAATAAAACGGTAAATGTTATTGTTTACACAGTACTATTGGCAAAGAATTACTGAACGAAGATGAATAATAACTGAAGGGAGTCTTATTTGACAAAACTCACGAAAGCCTATGTAAATTTACTAAAATAGAAGAATATGTCTATAAAAAGGTGTAATTTAATCAGAGGACACATCTCAGTTTGATAAATCCTGTCATTAAACTGCTGCTGATAACTTATGAAAGCAGAAAACTTGAACATTTCAAACAGTTTTAAATTGAAACTGTATTTTATTAAATCTAATTACAAAGGATATAATTTAGGGTTGCAATTAGCAACAATAAAAGAATAAATATTTTTTACGGTAAAGATTTAAGTGTCAGGAGTTGGTTTTTTCAGGTTTTACGGGGATTCTATTTACAATGTAACTATAAATATTAAACTTACTAGACTTGCAATGGATTTTTAAAAAAAGATTAGTATCTGACTCCAAAAAGAGTAAGTAAATGAGATTCAGTTAGAAATTCATGCACTTATCAGGTTTGACAAAGTATTAAAAAATAGAATTTGAGCAAAATAAGTATATTCTCTCATTCATATAACTAGTTAGGAAACCACTGTTTTATTCTTATATCAAGTATCTTTTTGTTAGAGATGACTGAATGAAATGGGATCTTTTATAATTGCTTCCATTGTGACCAAGAGTTCTTTACTTCTAATAAACATTTTTGTTTCATTTATGCTGGCAAATGTGGCTTCCCATTTCATTCCACAAGATGCAAAATAAATTATTTGTTATTTTTTCTCAATGCCTAACAAATATTTGAAGTGTTTGTGTCTGTAGGTAAATTCATAATGAGGAGCACATAGATATGACTTAAAATTGTGAAATGCAAATATATTAATCACTGCACGAATCATTGTAAACATAAATGTTCTGGGTTTCATCACAGTCTTTTTTGGTGCTGTGTGATTTGATAACAAACAATCAAGTACTTACATATATTGGGAAATTGCCATTTGGTGCTCCAGCCTAATTGATGTGGCTGTTGTATGTTTGGGAAAATGAAAGATAATTCAGTTCTTCACTCGGGACAAAACTGATTTTTTATTTTTGCTTTTAAAAGATCTAATTTTCCAGATTTTGTCACTTTTATTGACAGAAGTGAGATCCAACAATACAAACAATATTTAATTTATTAACATCTAAAGGTCTGGAAGATAAATTATTTCTTGAGGAAGAACATTATTACGTATATCATATTAAAAGTAATTTGTATGTGAAAAATCAGTTGCGCATAAACCTCTTGATAGGAAAATTGAATATAGTCAAATTTATTGAAATACTATATCATAATTTAAGTATATTCTCTTTTTTTTCCAGATGTTCCAGATTAAAAAACATGGCTAATAGTTCAACTTCAAAAGAAGACTTAAAGACCCATACTGGAGAGAAACCATACTCTTGTGAAGATTGTGGCTATTGCTTTACACGGAAATCAAATTTGGTGGTGCATATGCGAACACACAGTGGAGAGAAGCCATATTCTTGTGAAGAGTGTGGCGCTTCCTTCATACAGAAGTGTCATTTAAGTCGACATATGCAGAGGCACACTGGAGAGAAGCCCTATTCTTGTGAAGAGTGTGGCTATTGTTGTACACGGAAATCAAATTTGGTGGTGCATATGAGAAAACACACTGGAGAGAAGCCATATTCTTGTGAAGTCTGCGGCTCTTCTTTTTCACAGGAGTCAAATTTGGTGGTGCATATGCGAGCACACACTGGAGAGAAGCCATATTCCTGTGAAGTGTGTGACTCTTCTTTTTCACGGAAGTCAGATATGGTGGTGCATATGCGAACACACACTGGAGAAAAGCCATATTCTTGTGAAGTGTGTGGCTCTTCTTTTTCACAGAAGTCACATTTGAGGCAGCATATTCAAATACACACTGGAGAGAAACCACATACTTGTGAAGTGTGTGGCTCCTCCTTTGCACTGAACGTACATTTGGTAAGACACATGCGAACACACACTGGAGAGAAGCCATATTCTTGTGAAGTGTGTGGCTCTTCATTTTCAAATAATACAAATTTGCACCAACATATGCGAACACACACTGGAGAGAAGCCATATTCTTGTGAAGTATGTGGCTCTTCATTTACACAGAAGTTATATTTGAGTCAACATATGCGAACACACACCGGAGAGAAGCCATATACTTGTGAAATATGTGGCTCTTCTTTTTCACAGAAGTCAAACTTGAATGGACATATGCGAACTCACACTGGAGAGAAGCCATATTTTTGCGAAGTGTGTGCCTCTTCTTTTTCACAGAAGACAACTTTGAGACAGCATATGCGAACACACACTGGAGAGAAAAAAACTTGTCAAGTGTGTGGTTCTTACTTTACAAAGAAATCAGATTTGGTGAAACATATGCGAACACACACTGGAGAGAAACCATATTCTTGTGAAGTGTGTAGCTCTTCTTTTTCACAGAAATCAAGTTTGAGGGAACATTTGCGAATGCACCTTGAAGAGAAACCCCATACTTAGGAAGTGTGTGGTGCCTCCTTTTTACATAAAACGTAGATACATATATTAGTGGTGCAAATATACACTGGAGACCAGCCATAATTTTGAGTAGCTCTTTTTCAAATTTGGGGCAATATTTGTGAACACACTCTGGAGTGAAACCACATACTTGGAAATAATGTGGCTCTTCCTTTTCAGTGAATTTAATTTTGAAGAGACATGAAAACACATCCCAGAGACAAACCAAATTTCTGTAAACTGTGTGACTTTTCTTTTTCACAGTAGTCATGTTAGAAGTTTCATACGGAAAATAACTGTAGCATATAGATGTGAACACTCAAAAGCAAACCTACTTTTTCATGTTTGTGAATCTTCATTTTTAAGCTATTCACCTTGAACCAACATTGAACACTTAAGTGAGTATAATTTAAAATGCTTCAATTCCCTGTTGACAATCAAGGTGTAGGTGACAAAATCTTTGCAGGTACATTTGACTACTCTGAAATAATGAATTTTCCTGCAAATCCTGAGACAAATTTTGAAGTGTTTCATTTAAGGAATAGACAGTTATGTCACCTTTCATTATCGTTACAACTTTCATATTTTTGAGAAGAGTCATTATCCTCCCAAACTATTGAACTTCTTATGTTGTTACCCCAATGATTCAAATAATACTTCCTACAACCTCCAGGTTTACAATCCATTTTCTAGAATGTCTTGGAAATCGATAAGGAAAGAGACATGTCTCTTTCTCCAAAATATTGCAAATATGCTAATCAGCCCCCCCCCCATTTTAACAAACGTGCTATAAATTCAATTCCACTATGTAACACAGTTTATTCCATATTTTTATATGTGAAGATGCTCTGATAAGCAAAGAAACTTACACATTTCTCTTAGGCTAATGTATGCTGCTTCCTTCAGTTTTCTCACCCACCTGCATGTTCCTTCTCATTTGCATATCCCAGTGAGAGTAATGTGAATGTATCTCCCTGCAGAAATTTCTCTAATAGTAATTATTTTCTGTTCAGTAAGTCTTGATTATTTACTTCATGCCATAATCTAGACTTTCAAAAATTGTATTCATTAAATCTTTTAGGTTTTCATTATTACTATATCATGTGATTCCTTGCTACATTGTCTGAGAGTTTAGGAGCTTTAATGAAAAAAGACATGCACAAGCTCTTTGAATATCTTCTTAATTTTATTGGGGAAAAAGCCACTGCAGTCTCGGTCCACATATACAAATATTATGAGGATTTTGGAAATGAGAGAATGCACCTTTCTTTTCTATCAAAATAAAGTCTATTGTGTTATTATATTTGTGTCTTGTTTTTGCTTCTGGTTCCAATATCGAAGATGCCAAATAGTTTTGGAAATAAGATCCGATGGTAATTATATTTCATCAGTAAATTCTGAACAGGTAGTATTTTGGTTTAAGCATATCAATAGATAATCTAAGATGTGTAGCGCAGTAAAAACTGAATTTTTTTCCAACAAAGGAAATCCAATTCATTCAGAAATGACAATTGCAAATGATGAGAATGAAATTTATTTTCAATTTCAGTGTTCTAGACATTATAAATATTAAAATGCTAAAACTTTTTATGAACATAGTTCCATCTTGTGTATGTCTTCTGATGTACATGTTACAGCTGTTTAGGCCATTTTCAACATCTTAACTGTCCTATGATTATTAATTTCTAATGTGGTTTCTTAAAACTGAACTGACTGAACATGCATACCCACAAAATTTTAGCTAATCTTTAATTTGGGTTCTCAAAATTAAACTAACAAAATTCACAAACATTACTGTTTCTCTCCAGTGTGTGTTCACTTTTAAAGATGAATTGACAGAGCATGCAAATCTACAAATAAAACAAGAATACAGTTTCTCTCTAACACAAAATAATTAAGTTTATCTTTACTATGCTGACATCTGGTAAAACTTCATACTTAGTTCATTTTATATACATTTTCTCTAAAATAGTTCTCCATTTGTTAAATCAACAATACATTTTAGGCTGAATATTCTAATAAAGAATTAAAATGTAAAAAAATGCTTTTTATCATATTTTCATGAAACATTTCAAATATTATATCGTTAAAACAGGTTTCCAGTGGCATGGAAAAGTCACAGAATTTTATTTTCATTTTCCAGGCCTGGAAAAGTCATAGAATTTTATGAAAAGATACGAGACAATCATGTAGAGAATTCAGTTAACTATGGGCTGCGATCATATTATATAAATAATCTTCCTTTTAATAGTGAAAACAATGTAACGATATGATATAATTATAAGTGTCATAATGAAGCCATGTTTGGGTATCGCCTGCTTTTGCTTGACTTTTCTTTTGTTTTTATTCTTTACTTGTCCGTTTTATTTTCCTTGTGTTTATTCTTTTTGGATATTTGATATTCTCTCTTTTTAACCTTCATTCACCTTTTCCTCTGCTTCTCATTCCTTCTCGTTCGCTCACATATGTTTTACTATCTCTTTTCATCCTTTCTCTTTCCCATTTCTTTTCCTCCTTTATTCTATCCTGTCCATTTCATTTTATAGTCTTTTTTTATCCTTCCTTATCCTTTCCAATGCAAAAGATAAACATAAAAGCAAGCAATGTATTTGCCAAACTGTAATGATAAACAGGACCGTCATTTTCCATCTGTTGTATGCAATCGAATAATATGTTGATTTTTACCAGTTTTCTTTTTTGAAATATTTTCTAAATGCAAATATCACTGCCATTTTTTGTTTACATAAAAACAACTTTTAATTTTATAGAGTTTAATCACAGGTCAGAAACATATTCTTTTTCAACTATTTTTATTCTAAGAAAAGCATTTTAAAAATTTCAATTTTGTTTTTAAACTCAGGTGACCATTTTCCAGTGAAAAATGTATTCAGTAAGAAACTTTTATGTTCCTTCCCTTGCTGAATTTAAATAAAAGTTAGAGATATAAACTACCAGTATTCGTTTTTTGTGTCAGCACTAAAGCTTAAGGGGGGGTTATGAAAGCACTTCATTATTATACAAGTACCGGTACCTTTTAATAAAAATTGAAAACTGTTCCGTTTTGAGGCTTGGAAATTATGGTAAGACTACATTTATGGTGTGAAGCTAGCTTCATTTGATAGGTTGTTTTTAAACATGTTAACAGAAGTACAGTTTACTGTTTTATCCGTAAGTTTTGTATATATTTCTTACCACCGGAAGCAATCGTCATCACCCTATTTTGAAATCGTTATTAAAATTAGAAAAATGTTGTTTTTGCTGGAAAGGAAAAAGACCCAAATTTTGTCAAAAAATAAAGGGAAAAACAGATTTTCACTAACAGCATAGAATTTTGCTGTTTTGAAGTCAATTTTTGGCCGAAAAAAGTAAACAATACTTAATTTGCATTAACAAAATTTGAATATCTTGAACAGACAATGCCTGGGAAATGTATATTCAATAATGAGTGGTTCTGCAAACCTATTTACAACCAGTGGTTCGCAAAAGGCCTAAATCTAAAAGGCGAAGTGTACTCTGTCACAGGTCACTTAATTTGGGAGAGGCACGACTGAAATGTTGAAGCACAAACAGTTTGAGTTGTCCTCTACTGCTACTGATTCTGATTCACACAGGCCTTTATCTTCATTTTTCACACCAAGAAAAAGTGATGAACAAGCTTCAACATCAACAGTGCCATCAGCATAAGCGTCAGCACCATCAACAAGTTCTGCAAACATATCATCTCCCTTCACAACTGATGCAGTCCTGTAGTCTGAAGTGTTGTGGACATTTAAAGTTGTTGAATCACATTTCATTCTGCTGAGAACATTTCTAGTTTATTTCAGTTGATGTTCCAGGACAATGAGATTGCTAGTCACTTTCAGTGTGGGGTGAACAAAACAGCTTATCTTATAACTTACAGTCTGGGCCCTTACTTGAAATCATTGCTAAAAGTAAAAAAGACTGGTAATTAAGTCCTCCACTTGGATGAAAGTTTAAACAAATATTTACAATAGCAGCAACTTGACATTCAAGCTAGATTCTGGAATGAAAGGTTAGTTAAGACAGGGTATGTTGGTTGTGAATTTCTAGGCTATGCTACTGTAGACAATCTTCATGAGAGAATGTTACCTGTCATACAGGAATTTGGTATTTCCAATTTGACACAGATTTCAATGGATGGGCCCAATGTAAACTGTAAAGTATTTGTGCAAGGATGCGAAGATGCAGCAAGCGGGAAAGAACCTGTTAGAAGTTGTGGTTTGTATGTAATGCATAATGTATTCTCTGATGGGTGTAAGGCTTCTGGTTGGAACTTAGAAGAGATTTTGCAGAGTATGCACTCTTTGTTCAAAGATTCTCCTGACAGGTTAGAAGACTACAGATCAGTCACTGGTTCATCAGAATTTCCACTGTTCTTTTGCAAGCACAGGTGGCTTGAAAACCTAAGTGTTATGCAATGAACTCTTCAAATTACACCACTGTTACAGCAATATGTTGAGACCACAAAACAAGAGAAAGTGACCAAACCAAAAACCAAGACATAAAACAGTATGTGAAGCCATTGCAGATCCACTGTTTGCTGCAAAGGGAGAATTCTTTATCTCTGTGGCAAATGATTTGGAAACCTTTCTTGCAAAATATCAAACTGATGCTCCTATGTTAACATTTCTTGCTTCTGACCGTTACAATTTGTTGAAGAGCCTTATGCAGCACTTCATGAAAGAAGAAGTACTTGATGATATAACAACATCCATATGGATGAGTAAGTTAGTGTTTAGGAAAAGAACAACCTGAAAGATCTCTCAAAAATAGGTGTGGGATTTGTTGCCAAGAACTTAATGTCACAATTGAAAAGAAAAGGAGCAATCAATGATCAGGGTGTTCTGAAGTTCAAACAGGAATGCCAAGCCTTCTTAACAAGTGTGTATGTAAGAAACTGCTGGAGAAGTCACCAATTAAGTACCCCATTGTGCACACATCAATCTGGTTAAACCCTGAGCTTGTTGCTTCTCAACCAGTAAATGGTAAGAAAACTATATCTATGCAGGCTACATCCAAGCTCATGATTCTGACAGAATTTTGATGGAATTCCAGGACCTAGTTAACAAGAAAGGGAGGACCCCGAACACCATTTGATTCTTTCAATTGTGAGACCGATTGGATACCTTCTACTATGCATTAGAAGGGCTGGCTGTGGGCAGCGGTGAAGATGATGCTGCCTTTGTCACATGGGCAGGCTGATGTTGAAAGGGGCTTCTCAATTAATAAAGAACTAGTGGTTGAAAACCAGAAGGATAGCTCACTTATTCCAAGAAGACTTGTAAATGATCATCTGATGGATGTTGGAGGCATGTATTTAGTCACGTTTTCTTGCTAAATTTCTTGAAAAGATTTTTTTAAAGAATTAAATGGTTAAATGAAAAAAAGCAAGTTTTGTGTTTCTATCCTAAAATCTTGTCCAGAATTTTTCAAGGAGATTAAAAGAGTGAACTCAAATTGCTATATGGAAGAGTTGCTAAACTAGTGAGTTAATTTTAATCACCCTGCTCAGAATCCATAATGACCCCTACAATCTCAGGGACTGAAAACAGATTTTGAGCTTGTTCAAATAATTAGGAGCAATACTTTTTTATGTATGAATTATCATTGATAAAAAAGTATTGCTCATAATTATCACAGGTACTATATATACACCTCCATCAAGAACTAATTCCACAATCCATAGACTTTGGCCTATAAAATATACTTGAAATTTCCTTGTAAAATGCTGAAATACCTATTTAATTATTTTCATGGTAAAACAAAGTGTATTTTTGAATTCCTCATGTCTGAAGACCTGAAAAGTACTCAGATATGTCAATTGGGAGACGAGGTATGAAATTCTCTCTTTTTTTTTTTTTTTGGTGTGTGCTGGTTGCCATTTTGTTTTATGCAAATGAGGTAGTTCTTCCCAACTTTTTTCTTGGGAACATCTTTTCTCTGAAAGAGGACATCCTAAGAAATATTTTGGTACCCTACTCATAGGCTCATTCTCATTTTTATTTATGTAGCTTAATAGAATTATAATTGATGTTTTCATAGACATTTTCATGGAAAGTGGCCAACTATTTGATGAATTTCAAATAATTCTCATGTGTTGAAATCAAAAGAATTTCTAACACATTTCAATTCATGGCATATGTAAGTCTTATATGATGAAATATTTGACACACTCACACAAAATGCAAAGACAATAAAATCCCTAATTATATGATAATCTATTGTCTACTGCAGTTTCATAGTGTTTAGGGACTAAAGAAATCAGCCAGACTTAAAGGCTTGTGACAATGAGGCAGTGATGACCATTCATTATTCACAGATATGCTGATTATTATTAAATGATGAAAGATGAGACAATCAACAACATAGTAGGTGAGTGCAGCAAATTAGCCAAGAAGGAGTACAAGAACAGGACTGACTGGGTGGGGAGAGTGATCCACTGAGAACTGTGCAAGTGACTGCATTTCAACTATACAAACCAATCGTACATGCACAGACCAGAATCTGCCCTAGAGAATTAAATGCATAAAATCCTCTGGGACTTATTCAATTGTATCACCCAATCTAAGCCAGATCTTGTGATAGTGAACAAGGAGAAAAGAATGTGTCAGTGGATTTTGCTGATCTGGCAGACCAAAAGGTGAAGCTTAAATACAAGGAAAAATTGGAAGAGTTGAAGAAGTTGTGGAACATGAATAGTTCCCAGAGCCCTGGGAACAGTTCTCAAAGAACCTAGCAAAGATGTCTAGAGTGTCTCAGCTTTTCCTGGAAAGAGCTGAGACTATCTAGACGACAGCACTACTGATATTTGCTAGAATACTGAGGAGAGTCCTGGGGGAGGCCTGCTATCACTTGATCTCCAGTTAAAGCCACCAATCGCTGGTGGGAAAACTCCTCCTCCTCAACAACAAAATCAACATCATCATCATATAAAAATTTTTAAAAAGAAGGCAAAAGAAAACAATGTAGTAGATGTAGCGTATTTACTTGTGTACGATGCGGGAAATTCAATAAATCAGGGTCAAAATCGGGGGGTGGGGGGTAGCATTATTTTACATTTATCTTCTTTCTTGTAAAATATGCCAACTTAAAATATCATTCAGAAGGTTTTGAATACTTGTAAAATCTAAAAATAAATATTTTGATGTAACTTACTTTTTAACAGCGCTCTTCAATCAGTGAGGCATTAAAGTGCATTCCGCCAAACGGGACGAGAGGCAGACGACACCGCCTTATGCATCGAACAGATTATCACAGTAAATCCTAATCCATCTGTAATGTTCTAACACAAATACAAAAACCCCCAAATTATATACATTGGATCATCTTGTAAGTATTTGAAGCTTTATTTTACTAATTAACTTAAACAAATATTAACAAACTCAGTCTTTTCGATGACCGCTTCATATTCGATCGTACTTAACTCATATTTTATACATTCATTTCAGTCACTTTATTGTTTATCGTTTTAATCCATGTTGAATAATTGAAGAAAATTTGTTTAATAATTCGGTCGGTAAGTTTGTTACTTATTTTCTTCTTCTTGTGTTTAATTGTTTTCGTGTGGACATGAAAAATCCCACCTTTTTGGAGAAAACAGCAAAATTACGAAGATAGATAATTTGATTCCTACTGACAAAAGAAACTATTCAATCCCATATGAAGGTTTGTTCAAATTTCATCAAGTTTCTATTGAAAATGAAGAAGAATTTGCGAAAAATCTGAGGAAAAACTTGTTTTCTTATATTTTATAGAAACGGTATTATTTGTTTTTCAATTTGTCAACAAAAAAAACACGTAAAAACTCAATTAGAAAATGATCGGTACCAAATATACAACTGCATTTTTAAAAATCTACTGGAATTCAACTAATTAATGAAATTTAATAAAACTTTTGGTATTTAATCAGTGATTATTGATTTTTTTAATGAAAAGATTACTTTGTGGAAAAAAGAATTAGTGGAAATATGTTCAAGTACCACACAACACCTTTTTTAATTAATAAAATTTAATAAATTATTATTAAAATTAACATTAAAAACAAATAAAGAAGTTATGGCCCTGTGTATAGTATAATAATTTCCTTTTCCTCTTGATGTGAATCTATGTAATTTAGCTACAAAATATATAGTCATACTGATATTTTCACAAGGTGGCCAAACAATTTTTGTACTTTTGTCTTCCTAGATGTTGTCGAATATAATTCTCTATTCGAGTAACCATTCTCGTCGAGGTAGGGGGAAGAGATCCGAACTCTAAAGGAAGAAATGTTTCCCTTGGAAGCGGTCAGGATGGGAAGAAAAAATAAAATTCTCTTACCTTGTCAGTTGATGTCAATGTGAATAACAGTTGTTTTGCGAAAATTTAATCTCCTTCATGACTTATGACGTTCTGTGGTCTCATGTCTGGTAACTTGAAGACAGGAGTGATGAGAATTAATGGTTGACTGCCTGGTTCTAGAACTTCAGTAATGAGAATGAAAACACTCGCTGTCCAGATAAAACGAACGTGTCCATCAAGCGTTTAATGGTCTCAACTAACGATAGTCCAACGCTTAATGAGGACACTCTCATCTCTGCGAATTCACTGCCCCTCCCCGCCCTGACTGCATTGTAAGTACAAAACTATTTTTTCCACAATGTCTCCAGTTCATATTTTGGTATGATAACCCTGCCTATCTCGTAGCTTTATGATAGTTATGACTCTGTAAACAAACTTACCCCCATATAAAACTAGAGAGCACATACCTCTGCCAACGGAGGTAATTGTGCATGGATCCACCCCCAAATTTATTCACACTTCCACAAAATTTCATTGAAATTTTGGAGATATTGTATGAACAGTCATGACCATATACATAAATGTATGAAAAAATATTCCTGGATCCACCCCAAAATTTAACCAATTTTTCCTTACCCCGTTGCCCACCCTTCCACAAAATTTCAGAACAGTCATGCTATAGCAGGGGTGGGGAAAGATTTTTCCCTGTGGGCCACATGAAACATCTATAAAGTCTCTAGCGGGCCGCATTCAACAAAAAAATAAAATTAATTTTCACATAAAAATACAATTATTCGTACAACTGTATTATTTGATACACAAAGAAAATAACAGATAAAACTGAATTTAATATGTTGCTTCATAAATGTTACTGAACAGTTACTCAAATCTTTAATGAGATTTAT
Organism: Architeuthis dux; assembly: GCA_006491835.1. Taxonomy (NCBI): domain Eukaryota; kingdom Metazoa; phylum Mollusca; class Cephalopoda; order Oegopsida; family Architeuthidae; genus Architeuthis; species Architeuthis dux. The sequence continues at coordinate 527,506 of VCCN01006885.1, read as the reverse complement.
GCAATTGCACAAAATCCTGCACAAATTTGCAGTGGTCAGGATTCAGCATTCTTGTAGTTATATGCAAGATAGAGTTCAAATTTGAGTCTGTTATAAGAGACCTTTTCTTTGATTTGTTCATACATGAGAAAGTCTGTTTAAAAATATAGGTTGAAGCAAAGAATACACA
>VCCN01006885.1:476913-490149 GCA_006491835.1 Architeuthis dux | reverse complement strand
TAATTCCTCACTTTTACAAACCATTAATGTTTTAAGGATTTTCTCATCTCATGCCTAAAATGTCAATTCTTTATATTTAAGCCAGATTTCGTCAACAAATCTTGCTTTTTGAGGACATGGGAACAGTTGTAAATTCTTGGATGATCTTGGATATTCCAGTAAATGGTCTTTTTATTTATGGCACAATAAGCATATGATTCCTGTCATGAATATGTTAGACAAGCAAATACTGACACATAGGGACATAAACTCAGTGGTAGAGCAACAAACAAGCAACTTAAAAGGGAGAGGATCTGTCAAAAATATAAAAGCAGAGAAAGTTTATGAGTGATTTATTTCCTGAAAAAGATGTGATTATTTATCTAGTAATACAATTACAAATTCAATAAAGAATTATCTTGTGGGAACCTCTCAAAAAGTGTGTTGTTTAACAGATCTGAGATGCAGATAAACAACTAAATACTTAAGGATAACAGATTAGTCCATCAGATATGATATAAAGAGTTTATTTGAGCCTTGAACCTTTATGCACAATTCTTTGTTTTGGAATCAATTTTTGCAACCAGCATTCATGATTGAAAGTGAGAAAAGCTGAAAATGTTATCTTTGCAGAGAAAAGAAATAAGAGTCTTAAATTCTAGAAACATTCAAATCATAGCAATTTTTATAGAAGTTGCCTGAAAATGTGGCTTTTCAATTATTAGTATCAATTTTATAACTCGTAGGTTTTCATCAAGTAAAATTAGTTTCATGACTTTAGTTTCCTTCTGTTGTGATTACTGATCAAAATATGGATTGAATTACTTTCTTGTATTCAACGAGACTGAATTGTCAGATTAGTTGTGGTAGTCAATCTAATAGTTGTTGCTTTCTCAGTGAGTTATGTCCCTTAGTGTCGGTATTTGTTTGTCTAACATATTCATGGCAGGAATCATTTGCAGATCATAATATTTGAAGATAACCAACAAATCAAAGAAACCTGGTGTGTAATTGTTTCTAAGTTCTTGTTGTTGATCCTTAAACAATAAAATATTTTACGTCCTCCAATTCACTCTAAACTACTTTTTTGGTATCTGAATTGGAAGTTCAGCAAAATATTCTAGTAATATTAGTCAGAAAATTCCCTAATGTGAAGTCAGATTTTTACAGGAATATCTGACAGTTAAATACTTTCTGTTGTGGTGAAACTTAGAGAAACAATTGACTAAGGACATTCGCATAAATGGCGACAAGCTCGGGCAGGCTTAGTTAGTTTGGTGAGATAGAGTGCTCACAATAGTTAATGGAAGGTAAGTGGAGTGAGGCGAGGTTGCCAGGGAATTTCTGGACCATTCTTGCCTTCTGTTTAACGATATGCATAGCCAGTTTAGTAAAGATAATAATTTATCAGCCATGTAAATGGACACACTTCTTGTTATATTTGAATATACTTGAAATAGGCTTTTTTTGACAGCAGTTAATTGCGTCATTAAGCCAGCTTCAGTGTATTTTGACAAGGATTAAACTAATAAGAAAAATGGTAGTTAAATTTGGTATATCCGATATCAGAACAAGATTATTAAAAAAAATATTGATATTCTCGGATGTGACCGTCTTTTCACTTAGGCTGTTCCATGCGTTAGCCACTCTTACCAAGAGGAACTTTTTTTCTAACACCAGTGGAGGTCTGGATTTGTAGTTTATGACTGTGTCCTCTGGTTTTATTGCAAAGAGATGAAGTTAGTATTATCGTATCAGGGCATTTTGAGCAATGAACGTCAGTATCCACTGTTACTGTATGTATGTTGTTCCGGGTTCTCAATTTATTTATCAAAATGATTTGGTCAAAAACAGTTTTGTAAAACGAAGTAAAATAAACAACTTGAAACATTGATTAAGTAATCTAAAATCTTCTGATACACAAGAGAGAATAACATATTTTAATGTTTTCTCCTAAATCATCGCAAGTACAAAAATTATGCAAATTCCTACTAAAACAAAGTATTGGATTCAGATAGGTTAAGTCTGACCAACTCACAAGTCACCACCACTTTATTGGAGGAGTTAGAAATATAACCAGGTTACACAGACCGGTTAAATTAGGCCTCTGCTACCTTGAAAAATATAAGCGACTTAGGTTTCCAAAAATAAAAGAAATGTTCTTGTATAAAAAAAAGAAAACCTTACACGATAGTTACAAAGTCGAGAAAGGTTACTTCCCCCTAGACTAGAAAAAAAGTAAAAGTTTTACCCATTTACTTTTCTTCCATATTTTTTATGAGATATTTCTTTTACATATATCTCCCTTATTGTAAAATGTAGACTTATAATATCATTTAGAGGAATTTAAATAATTGTAAAACCCATAAAAAACAAACCATTGTCATGAAGGAAAGTCAATTTCCTGAAAAGAGACGAAAGGAAAACGACACCGCCTCAAGCATCGAATGGAGTTGCAATAAATCCGAATTCCATATAAAAACCACCAAATTATATACATTGGATAATCTTGTAAGTATTTAAAGCTTTATTTTACTAATTAACTTGAACAAATAGTAACAAACTCAGTCTTTTCGATGACCGCTTCATATTCGATCGGACTTAACTCATATTTTATACATTCATTTCAGTCACTTTTATTGTTTATCGTTATTATTAGGCGGCAATTGTCATAAAAAATACTGTTGTGGGATTTTTGTGATGAAAGCAAACAATACACACAGACAAGTTTAGGGTAACTATGCGCAAAACCACTAAAAAAACTTTAAACTTTTAAAAAATTACCAGAAATCACCTATTTATTGTTTACTTGTACATGACTCATTAAATAAGGTATCCCCTCCTTGTCTACAAGAGTATTTTAAATGAACGAATGACATTCATTCATTAAGTACAAAAGGCTCCAAACTGGGATGCCTCTATGTTCCATCTTGCATAACAACCAGACATGGATTAAACTCAATCACCAAAAAATGCATTACTGATTGAAATAATTTTACAAGAAAACTTAAGATTGATCTACTTAGCCTATCATGATTTGGACTTAAATCTAGCATCAAATCAATTTTCTCTAAATCCTACATCTAAATATAAAAACAGCCATATATCTATATCTAATTCTTCCTATGATTGTGTTCTTCTTCTAATATATTCTTCATTGACAAACTCTGTCTTACTCTTTTGTAACCACTCTTTCCCACAATGTGACTTGAAAAAAATTCGGACAAATATTTTCTAATTGAACAAATGAAAAACTAAAGGTAATGCTCCTAGATCAGAATACTGCACGAGTATCACCTCAACTCCCAAAATGAAATAAAAACCCAAATAAATAAAGGGAGAAAGCATAACATTTGAACATTTCATTTTTAGACAAACCCACGGAACTTTTTAAATCGTCGACATCCTATTTTAAAACGTAATTAATATTCAGAAACAAATGTGTTCTCAAGTTTTTTCTTGTTCTTGTTAGAAAGAGGAAAGTCCAAATTATTGTAAAAAGAAAAGAAAACCAAATTTTCATTAATTACAACGTAGAATTTAACTTTTAAAATAAATGTTTACTTTTTAATCGACAAATCAATCATTTTGTTGACAGGTCTTAAAAAATGTTTTAATTGAGATTCTGTAATTAAAAAATCTACTAAAAATAATTTACACTCACAATTGATATAATTGTATTTGCAAAAGTTAGTTTCATCATTACTCATCTGAAAGGTGGTAAAAATCGTCACATGCTGCATAAAAAAACCCAATGAAATATATCTTTTTTTTCTATAGTATAGTATAGTATAGTATAGTGGTGTGATCGGATATCGACCAGTGATCGACCGATCATGTCAACAGTAGCAGACGATGTGTATGGAGGGCTTTAAGCGTTTTTGAAAGACCTGGGAAAAAATGGTGTCGAGTCAGTTTCTTTAATGACCGGAAGTCACTTGATTGGCAAGACCTTTTACTTTACGGTCATCCGTAAAAAAATATTGTCAAATTAAAAATAACGAAAAAATATATGAAAAATTATCCGGAGCAGTAGTTAAAAAAAAAAAAAAATTTATTTGATAAGTTACCATTTGTTCATTAAAATGACATACATTTCGATCTTTGAGTAATTGAAAGAATAAGAAAAGATTTTTTTTTTAAATCGTAAAAAATCGTTAAATTAAATGTTTAATGTTATTTTAAAAAAATTTTTACGGAAAATAGCCATAAAATAGAGGTTAGCAAAAAAAGATAAAAAAAACTTGCCAGGAAAAGCAAAATTTTACTTTATTTTTCAGTTTTTTAAATTCCTAGATAATGCTTTGGTGCCGATTCTCTGAAGCTGCTTTTTTCAAAAAATGTAAACAGAATTTATTTTGCCTTGGACCTGTCTTTACATATGTGCAAAAATTATTATTTGACAGCTATTATAAATAAAAAAAAAAAATCATTAAATGAATTAAGAGGGTGTTTACATCACATAAAAAAAAGAAGTTTTTTCCTGAAATTTCGAATGGAGGCTTCTTTAAAAAAAGTTTGGAAGTCATGTGATCGTTTTCTTTCATCTGTTTAATCCTGTCCCCTGCAACAATCTTCTCTGTTTGCTTGACCTACTTAACTACTGCCCCTAATCTGCTGTCTTCTACAGACAGACAGGCTCTCACACACTGCCATTTCTACTGACATACTGTGTGCGTGTGTGCTAAGCTGTTAACTATGGCTAATAGAGAGAAAATTCCAGCAATAGATTGGATGACACCAAACCTAGCAGAAACTTTTAAAATATTCAGACAACACTTGGAGCTCTATTTCATAGTCAGAAAAATTAGGTAAGAACAGTAGGTGAGCCATATATTGCTTCAATAAAATATGTCTTTGAGTTTCCTTTCTATCCAAGTCCAGGACATTCACCCCACTATACAACAGTCTGACTCGATCCAAGACATCTGAACACAGCACTGAAAAGGCTGCAACACAAAATCCAAACGATTGAAGAACTGACACCTCACCTCACCAGGTGCCGAGATATTCTCCAAGCTTGATGCCAAGGCTGGTTACCGGTCTCTTCAGACAAAGACTCTCAGTTGCTAAACACATTTCAATCACAATACAACAGATACTGTTTCCAGAGACTACCATTTGGATTGAATGTATCTCAGGATATTTTTCAACTGAAGATGGATCAGATCCTGGAACAAGTCGATGGGGCAGTAGGAATAGCCGATGATATTGCGGTCTATGCCAAATCTGAAGAAGAGCACAACAAAGTCTTGCACAAACTCATGCAAGTAGCTACCAAAAATTGTCTTGTCTTCAACTCAGCAAAATGCCACATAAAATCTGAGAGCATTTCCTTCTTTGGCATGAGGTATGGTGCAAATGGTGTCAGTCTAGACTCGGAGAAGATCAACGACCTGAGAGACATGCCATCTCCAACATAGAGAGAACTACAGGAATATTTAGGTCTTCTTACCTACTTGTGCCATTCATTCCATCCTGTAAGACCTACTAAAAAAAAGAAGAAACTTTTCTGTGGGGAGAACCCCACAATCGATGCTTTGAGAATCTCAAAAGAGAGATTAGCCAGCACTCAACCCTTGCATACTTCGACACAACCGAGATGCCAACCCTGCAAGCATGAAAGGACTTGGAGATGCACTGATGCAGAATGACAGACATCGATATCTCTATCAGATACAGAGAAACGTTATGCTTGCATAGAGAGGGAACTCAAGGCAATTGTGTTTGGGGTTCAAAGATTCCATGCATACCTCTATGGTTGTCAATTCAGGGTACTCACCGATCACAAGCCACTGGTTATGATACTACAGGAACTGCAGACCAGTGCACCCCCGGGACTACAACGCATGCTACTCAAACTAGAGGGATATCAAATGCACATTAGACGTTAGTCGGTCTGGTGAGATTCAGCAGTGACCATCTGAAATACTTACAAAAGGAAACCAGAAAAGATCCTGTTCTCAACCAGTTATGGGAAGCCATAATAACTGGATGGCTAGATTCAGTCAAGCAACTACCACATCAAATACCTCCTACTGGCCTTATAGAGACAAACTCTCAGTTAACGACGGTATCCTATTGAAAGGATCCAAGAATTATATTGGACCAGCTTCACTACAGCCATCAAGACTGCGAGAAGACATGTCTTCGGGCTAGAGAAGCAGTATATTGGAACAGTATCAAGACTGACATCGAGAACATGATCAAGAAATGTTCCGTATATCAGGAAAACCTTCCTGCACTGCCAAAAGAAACATTGCAACCACACGAGATCCCTAGTCGAGTATGGGAAGTTGTTGGTACTGTTCTTTTCCATTTTGGTGACCATGACTATCTAATAATTGCTGATTATTACAGCAAATTTCCTATCATATGCAAAATGGCAGGAAAGTGTACAAGCAACATGGCCATATCAGACCACAGTACTAAAGTGAAGCATACAGAGAATTTGCTCGACAGTGTCAGTTCGACATTTTTCCTACCTAACTAGACAAGAGAGTATATTGGTCCTATTGCAATTATCTCCCTTAAATCAATGTAGCAGTTTTGTTTTACATGATACTATGACATCACTCTCTCTCGGGAATCTATAGCTTAACTTATATTGCTGTTTCTACAATGAGTCTTTGAATTTAGCTGGGACTTGAGTTCTCCCTATTCTGGTGGTTTGGCTCTGCAACTGGTATCCTTTCTGCAAATCCTTGATGGGGCGACAGGGTGGGCAGCTGCTGACCTCTGGGTGATAGCAGGATGTTGGGGTAGAATGGTTGGAGCCTCATACCTGGGTATAATTCCCAATGGATCTGTATTATCTGGTATGTTGGTTGGTCTTGTCTGGAGGTGTTCCCTTGTTCTTTGAAAGACCTTTCCTCCGATGTTGACCAAGTATATTCTCGGCTCTTTGATGGGCTTAGGTCTGTTGTGGATTGTACCCGGCTCCCAGATGTTTTGGAGTGCATTTCTCACATATACTGGATCCATGTTGCCCTGGACTTCTTTGTTAGGATGTTGTGATTGCAATGTTTTCTTGGCAGTTGGCAGAATTGACCTTGGTCTTCTGCCATGTAGAAGCTCATATGGTGATGGCAGATTATTATTATTATTATTATTATTATTATTATTATTATTGTTGTTATTGTTATTCGGTACATCCATAATGCACCCACTTTCCTCTTGGAATTTCTTCCAAAGGTTTTTGACTGTGCCCACTGCTCTTTGAGCAACACCATTGGCTTGGTGATAATAAGGTGAACTGAATTTTAACCCATAAGAACTAAGGAACATTTCTACTTGAAGGAACATTAGGTTGGATTCTGGGTAGGCAAATTGACAGTCACATGACAGCACCAGGATGTTCAGTAGATGTCACTTAGTACACATCATGAGTTAAAATCAAGGATAAAATATATTATATAAGAGACTGTGCAGATCAATTAAATTGTATGTGACACCAGTGTTACAGTGGGTTCTTATGGGTTACGGTGATATTGGACCTCTGGCATTTATTCTTAAACTTTTCAGTGATGTATTGAGGGCCGCAATCACCTGTGATGGTTGATAGCAAACCATGTTCTGTTAGAATACTTGTGAAGTAGGTGCAGACTGTGTCAGCTGATGTATCTGGAAGCAGCCTGATGACTGGAAATCTGGAGTAGGACTAGAAGTCTACTATGATAAGATATTTGTTGCCTCTGAACTCAAATACGTCAGAGCCAAATATCTCCCAAGGGTGTGTTGGAAGATCTGGCTGCATCAGTGGTAGTTTGGTTTGTGCTGGTTGATGCTTGTTACAGATGGCACATGTTTTGATCATGCTGGTAATTCCAGGCTAGAACACTGATTCTCTGGCAAGTAGTATGCACTTGGTGTCTCCTTGGTGGCCTGTGTGGATGATGTTGACAACTGTACCCCTGAGTGTTTCTGCGATCATAATTCTGTCTCCCCTAAGGACTATCCCATCCTCAAGTACAAGGTCACATCTGAATGTCCAATAGTCCCAAAGTTTCTGCGGGCACTGTTTTCTGTAGTCTGGCCACCCTTTGTCTTTCAGCTGGTTCATTGTTGTGTCAGTCAAGCTTGTAGTAGCTGTCACAAAATGGACCTCTGACTGTTGATATGCTGTGTTGCTCTGCTTGTTTTTGAAGCAGATTCTTGAGAGTGCATCAATAACTGGAATTGTTTTGCCTGGCTTGTATTTGACTTGTATATCAAACTTCAGACATCTAAAGATGAATCACTGTAGCCTAGAAGGGGTTTCAGCAAGATTCTTCTTGAAGATTTGTTCCAGTGGTGAGTGGTCAATTTCTACTATCATTTCTCTTCCAAGTGGATAGTATTCGAACTTCTCAAGATTACTGCTTGGCATTCTCTCTCGATGGACTCTGTAGGGGTGAGACACCCTGAAGCCATGCCGACTATGCTCTCGTTTCCTTGTCTGTCAAGTTGTCTGATCCATGCACCTATGCGCATGGTGCTGGCATCTCATTGAAGGATTGTTGTTGTTTGGATCTGGATCATAGAAGCTAATGATTTAGGATTTGCGCAGCTCTGTCTTGATTTCACTTAGGGATTCCTGGTGATGTGGCTGCCAGTTAAAGTGGATGTTCTTCATTAACTCCCTAAGTGGCACAGTTGGTTGTGCTAGCTTAACTGAGAACCTGTTATGGTATGCAATCATTCCTAGAAGGGTGTGAAGCTCCTTTGCATTCTTTGGGGGCTGGATATCTTTTATGATTTGTAGCTTGTCCTCTGCCGGTAACAGACCATGTTCTGTTAAGGTGTGGCCATAGAGACTGACTTTGTTCCGCTTGAACTGTAGCTTCTCAGAGTTGAATCCGATGTTGTTCAGTCTAGCGACTTCCATCATTTGAGTGAACGCTCCGTCATGTTCCTCTTTGGTGGATCTGAAGATGATGAGGTCATCGACAATTCCAGATACATTCGGGATGCTGCAGAAGATAGCATCCAGCTTGTGTTGGAATAGGTCTTGGGATACTGCCAATTCGAATGGCAAGCACTTAAATCTGTACCTGTCAAATGGTGTGTTGAAGGTACAGAGTAGGCTCGATTCCTGATCCAATTCTACATGCCAGTATCCCTTTTTTTATGTCTATGATAGTGAAGAACTTCTTCCCATGCTGTAGTGATAGGACCTCATCCATTGTTTTCATTGGGTAATGAGCCCTCTTTATGTTTTTGTTTAGATCCCTTGGGTCAAGGCAAAATCTAACCTTAGTTAGCCGATCCTTGGATGTGGTTATCCTGCAGGTGATGGAGTTGATCCAGTCTGTTGGCTCTGTGATTTTTTCGATGATGTTGTCCATTTTCATCTTCTCCAACTCGGCCTTGTAGAGTGGTAGAATAAGCACTGGAACAGATCTTGTTGGATGGATTACTGGCTTTGGATTGTCAACCATTTCAATATGGTATTTCTCTCCAGGGAAGCATCCGATCCTATCAAAGAACTAGCAGTTCTTTTAGTTGGCTGCATCCAAGAATCGAGGGACTTCCCAGTGGTGCATTCACAATGTTGAACCTTGCGTTGGTGGACCTGCTACCACGTGACACTGTAATGTAGGCAGCACCAACATTGTCGATCGAAGAGCCACCATACCATTTCAGGATTGTATGGGTAGGCATGATCTCAGGCATGGACAGTAACATTTCTAGGTGATCTGTGGTGAGGATACAGGTGTCTGCTCCTGTGTCTACTTTAAGTTTGGTGGTGTTGTCCATTTAACTTGTTTTGGAATCTGGATATGGAGTGTATGGCATTGCTTGAGTTGATTACCCAAATGAAGCTATGTGGTTGTAATACATTGTCATCTTCTGCGTTGTACGTGTATCCAACGTTGGTTTCTTGGCCTTGGATTTCATGGTGTTGTTGTTGTTTTTTGTTCTTCTTCTTCTTCTTCATGCATACTCTAATGTAATGGCCAACTTTCCCACAGTATCTGCACTGCACAGATCTGGCTGGGCACTGATCTGTCCTTGGGTGATTGGCACCACATCTGTAGCAGACCTGGAAGTTACTCTTGGGCTTCTGGCTATTTGATTGCTCATTGTACCTGTCACTCTTGTTGGAAGTTTTACTCTGCTGCGAGTTTCTTGAAATGTGGATATCTGTTGCTTCCCACCGCATGGACAAGTTGTTCCTTGCTGTTGTCCTTAGTGATAGCTTCCATTTGAAATCTTGTGCTTTCCTCTATTTTTGCTAGGTTGTATATGTGCTTGAAGGTGAGGCCATTACCAAGTTTGATGGCATCTCTGCGGACTTGGTCAGTCTTGGCTTCTGCAGCATATCCTCCGTCGTCAATCAGTAGTCTTGCCTTGGTGATGAACTTCCCCAGTGGCATGTTACCCTGTTTCAGGCATCTAAGCTGAAACCTGGCAAGAATATGATTGCTTTGTGGTTTTGTATAGGCCTCTAGCTTCTCAAATACTGGGTCGATCCATCCTAGCTTGTCTCTTTCATTGTTAAAGGTGACTGTGTTGTAGATCTCCAACCTTTTATCATCAATCCAAATGAGCATCATCCCAACTTTCTTGACCTCCTCTATGTCAGAGAGTGGACCTTCAAATATGAGCTCACATTTTTGCTTAAACAGCTTAAATCATTTGTAGACATCACCGGGACTTGACCAGTCCATGGATGGAGGATTGAATCTATCAGCCATGTAAGAGCACTGTTTCATTGACGTGTATGGAAAGTAGTCTATGTATGGATTATTATGAGTTCTTTTGTTTGTCTGTGTGTGCAATGTTTAGTTTATTGTTTTTTTACAACAAATTGAAATTGATAATAGCTATAAAGTTCAGAATAATTTAAATGTAGTAGTCATTCAACAAAATTTGATTAGCGAGTCAATCAGCGCTTTAGACAAACAAAATGGCGGTCAAACCTCGGAAGTCAACTCACATTTTTTTTCAGCATTGTTTAGACTGTTGTTTATGTTTGAATTGTCTGTAGATAACTTCAAGTCTGTGATTTAATTATCCTGTTCTGACGCCATCTGCTGATTTGTGGGTTCTATTATGCTGCATTGAGCGTAGGGATGAGAATGACACTCTATGTATGTTGTTCTGGATTCGATAGATCTCTAGTAGGTCAGCACATTTTCTTCTGTATTCAAGGGTTTCTAGATAAAATTGTTTTAATCTTGTAGTGTAGGATATAATTCCCAATCTCGGAATGATCTTGGTGGCTCTCCTCTGAACTCTTTCTATGGCATCTGAGTTGTAATTCAGGTTAGGAGACCATATGCATATATCAAACAACTAAACAACTACAACCTTGTCATACATTTAATCTCTACAATAAATACCGAAAATGTTATCAAAATCCAATGAATATTTGATTTTTCGTATAATTTTATATGTAATCTGTTGTTTACACTGCTTTCTTGCACTATTTGTTTTCAAAATAATTTTTATCAGAGATTTTTTTTCCAATCTTTCTTCTTACTGATGCCACAAAAATTCTGACGCTAAAATTAAATTTTAGACAATTTTTTGTAAGGTGTCTATTTCTGGTCAGTTTTGTCAGCAAAGTCTGTGGGTCTGTCTAATTTATTGGATTTTAATACAAATTTTCATAGTTATGTATGAAATGGTGAATTTAACAAAAAGTTTCCATTCCAAATTTCAGGGAAAAGAAGTTTTTTTTTCATGTGATTATAATATGAAATACCCCCCCCCCCTTAATTATGTTGTTAATTTAGTATACTCATAATTATGGGCGAGTCATGATCTTTACATATATGAAAGATAAGTCCATGTAAAAGGTAAATCCTGTCTAATTTTTTAAAAATTGACCCCAAGGTCACAAACTGAAAATAAAAAGTAAAATATTGCCCTTCTTGGTAAATTTTATTTTTAAGCTTATATAAATTATCGCTATTTTCCGAAAAACTTTTTTTTTATAAACCTGAATTTTTCTTTTATATTTTTTTTTTAATATTTAAAATAATCCCAAAATCTTCGAAATTCTTATTAAAATATTGTCAATATTCAATGACTAACGAGTATTGTTTTTTTGAAAATAAATGAGAAGAGAGAGAAGGAATTAAAAAAATGATATGACCAAATTCGACCTCAAGCGTACTTTTAAAAAATTTTCATATTCAGATCCCTGAGATTCGACAGCACGAGGGCGAGTATGGAAGGCAGTAATCGATAATAAGCGATTGATCGAGGTCAAATGTTTTCAAAAGAGCAAAAGTCAAGGGAGATAAAACTTTGTAGATCTGATTTTTTGGGTTTCATTATTATGGATAAACAGGGATGCTAAATCAGCCATTTTTCGCTTAGATCTAGCCGATTTTTCTTTCCCTATTTAGCCGATGAAAATCTGCGACAGCAGATAGCCAAAGATCTGGCCATTTTCTACAAATAATTAGCCGATTCAATTTTATTTTATAGCTAACTCAAAACATATACGTATATCCAATATTTTAACCATAAAGTTAGTAGAAAAAATGTAACCAATTTAGCCATCTTTTCCCTTCTTCATGAGTCCTAGAGCCCCAATGACCACTGGTGTTATGGTAGTTTTCATATCCCACATCCTGTTGATCTCGATTTCAAGGTCCTTGTACTTGGACATTTTCTCAGTCACTTTCACAGAGGTGTTTCTGTCAGATGGTATTGTTATGTCAATGAGCATGCACCTCTTTTCTTTTCTGTCATTCTGATCTATTCGTACTTATTTCTGTCAGTTTCATCAAAAGTATATTTTGCTTTTATTATTATTATTATTACCACCACTACCACCACCATTCCGAAAGATGGTATGAGCACCAACCTGATGAAGTCACCATCCTCTGGGACATACTCTGGATGGGCATGTCCCAGAGGATGGTGACTTCATCAGGTTGGTGGTGGTAGTGGTGGTAATAATAATAAAAGCAAAATATACTTTTGATGAGAATACAGGTCATGCTGGATGAACCTTCCTTTGCTCATTAGCTTGTAGAAATTCAGAGTACATGACACACACTGGCAGGTGTGAAGGACAAATTTTGCTGAGGATGATCTATTCAGCCTATTTGGATCTTGAGCATCTGACCCTGAAACATGCACAGAACATTGTGCATGGCAAACCATGCACTTTACAGCTGCACTTCTTGGAGTTACTCTTGCAGCCAAACCTAATCATCTCCTAAATGTACTCTGGGACAAGTTTCCTATCTTGCGATATATTGGTTGGGCTAAGTCTGTCTATTTTCTATCCAAAATCCTCTGGGTTCAATTCTG